>JBBPML010000054.1:0-115398 GCA_038090275.1 Austroboletus novae-zelandiae | reverse complement strand
GACATTCACGCATGCAGAAATTCCGTACTGTACATTTTAGCAACACTTTCTTTCTTTTCTTTCTGTCGATCGTTGTGTAGTTTTGAAGAAAATCAATCATTTTCACATCAATTTTGTGAAAAAATTTCCCTCTGCTCGCGAGCCCCAGTGCCGCTCGCTCAATCACGATATTGGCACGTCATCGTCAAGCACGAGCGTGCGCGTGAGCCATTACAGGCCAAGGCAACGTGCGCGCCCGCTCGCTTGCATTGCACAGCAGGCGTGCCGCTGCGGCCCGACGTTCGGCATTTGCCGATATACGCGTTTACAGCACTGCCACGGTAAATTCCTCGGGCTATAGATACATAAGCGAAGGACATGCGGATACGTTCCCGCTGTACGCGCCGCCCAGTCGCCGCGATACGTCAAACTCATCGAGGGCCTCCCGAAGCGGCACGCATCAATCCTGTTCCAGCTGCGCTCCGAGCACGGTCCGCTAAACAAGCATCTCCAAGAATCACCAAAGTATAATCCCCCAAGTGCCAGTACTGCAAGCAGCACGACGAATCGGATCTTCATTTTCTACTAGAACGTCTGGCTCACAGAACAAGTGCTAAGTAAAGTCTAGCTACACAAAAGGGCTGAATCTCCGACACCCAACTCGTTCAACCGATATCTTGGCGAAGATACATGAAAACGAAAATATCCGGCCTTGAAACTCTCGAACGCTTCGCAAGCATTCGGAGACTCCTCCAGTATCTTAACAGCCCTCTTGCATGCGACGATAGAGGCCACCGTCAGCTCAGCCAACACCTCCAGTTTAGATTTCTGGGTGCGAGCAGCAAGAATCGAGATCTGGTTGGTTTGTTCGCCTATCAACTCCTCCTTGTAAAAAGACAATATGTCGCTAATAGACGTCATGATTGGCGTGTCAAATACAAGGTAAGATAGAGTACATACTTGACGTTATTGATGAACACCATAATCTCAGGTATTGCTTGGATGTAGCTATTCAGCGGCACTTCCTTCCAGAAGACCATAAATGCGTAGGCTCCAGCAATACCAGATAAGGCCCGCTGATAGGTGGGGTACTCCACTGCGGCGGTCGATATCTACTCATTGTGATTAATGCCATATCCCTGATGAAATTGGATGGCGACACCTTCATGGCTTTCGTTTCGTGCTCTAGTAAATTGACCGTGACGAAATTCAACATAGATGTGGTGATCAGTTGAGCTGCGAACGGATGGTAAAAGTCTGAGGCCCGGCGTAGGACATCTGCAAAACTTTCCAGGACACCATTCCCCTGAAGTTCTTTCTTGACGAATCGATCATTGAACTGATACATGTCAGGTAAGTCTTGTAGGTATTTTTCAGGAACGTCGTCTATGAAGATGGCCAAGGCAGTACAGAGGGCAACCCAGATCTGTGTTGGACGGTGGGGGACATGTCCTTCAACGGTCGCTGCGTGCATAACCCCCAGTGGTAAGTAAGTTTTCATTCGAGTGTCATCCATAGGGTATCCCCGTTGACGTCCATCGTCGATGCATTCTTGATACAGCTTCTCGTCGAGTGGTACGACCTTGTAAGGAACATTGCACTGTTCGAGAAGCGAGTGAATGTTTTCACGTATTTCTTGGACCTGCAGAGCGGTGATATAAATTATCAAGGAGTCCTACAGCACTGAACCTTCTTACCCACTGCATTTCGAGGTTGTAATTTTGAGCCTTGTTGATAATGCGAGACACATGCACGGCTCTTATATGCTTGACTGTACGGGTGGGAATTCATGCCAAATCTGAAATATGATCATCGACCGTATCTGTGTAACATTCTGGTTCTTGCCAAAACCCTGCTAAGCATAATTTTGTACTACATCGGCAATTGAAAACGCGTCTTGGAATGTTTTTTATCCTTTTTGTTTTTGGGTTAGCCTGAAGCCTGCCCCATTTGGACACGATTCTGATTTCGCCAGAGGGATCCACCAATCAAAAGGCTTTCCTGCGAAACGTAATGCATATAAACTGACAACTTTCAACTTATCGCTTGATTCATTTCAGACGGTTTGCAGATGTAGCACTTTGTTACCATTACAGTATGTTAACAAGTCCGTTAACCGATAAAATGTCCGGGATCCTGCCAGGCCGCCGTCTGCCCGCCTGAAATGAATCAAGCAAGTTGTCAGTTTATGTATATGCATTACGTTCTGCAGGAAAGCCTTTTGACTGGTTGATCCCTCTCGCAAAAGTCCAAATGGGGTATGTTTTGCACTAATCCAAACGAAAAAAAACATTCCAAAAGGGATCCCGGGTTGCCGATGGGCCAGCCTTCTGCACAATTGGCTTACAATGGCTTTCCGTCTGTAGAAAATGTCATACAAATGATGACAAATGTGTCATAACCAGGAAGGTAGTATTACATGATTTATGTCACGCCCTGTCATCGAGCACCGTTTGTAAACCTTAAGATCTGTGGAGGGGTCCTACCTATAAATTTCTGCGAGTAGAAAGTCGTGTTGCCATGGACCGAGAAGTTGCTTGTTGGTAGAAAGCGACCAAACGCCGCATGTGCAGTCGTCTGATCCGGTCACGATTCTAGTCCCGTCTGGAGAAACATCGACTGCGAACACGGCGGTTTTGTGTCCGGTGAGTTCAACCGTCTTTTTGCTGCTCCCTGTCTCCCAGACCATCATCATACCACTGTCCATCCCGCAGACGATGCTGCGAATACCACTCACTGCGTTCATCACAAGCCCCACCTCCTTCCCATCTTTTACTCTCCACCGTCGAATCGTTCCATTAGTCACCACTCATAACGTTCTTTCCATCAGCAAGGAATGCAACTGAATATACCCTATGTTGTAATTCGATTTCAATTGACTCCGCCGGTGCTTCCTCTGGCTGGATGGTATCAGGGCTTCTGCCTGGCACTTGTCACGTCAGTGATGCTCTCAAGACGTCTCACCCAAGTGCTCACTAGTTATGTTCGTCGAAAGCCACCTAAGCATAATCAAAACGGATATGTCAACAAATGGAGGGAGGATGTACGATCTTGAACGATTGCCAACGGTCGGGCTCACACGCTGGGCGCTGGGCGCTCAACGTCAACGCTGACCACCTTCGTTTTGACAATGCCGTACCTCCCTTACTTGCATTAGTACATATCCGTAAGTTACTCCGCAGTCCCCAACTTGCATGTGATCTGGGTCCTCCTTATTGTGGTACATCTTATCTGAAGCATCAGCAACGTTCTGACTTGGGCAAATCAACTGAAAAGTGGATCTATGGAGTATCGCCCACAGGAGCTCAAGTACGCATCATGTAGTGGCCTGACAGCATGTGCCTACGTCACGATGCTTCGCCATCAGCCGTCAACGTATGCATCCAAAACTGGGCCTTATGTAAAAGTATGTCAGAAAGACGAGTATTCCATGAAATTTGTGACGTAGCAGTGACTACCCAGTTGCAACTTGTTCATCAGCAGATGCTTCATAACATGAAGAATGAAAACAAAAAGTACACTCGGCAACTCTTGGAAGTTCCGATCGAACGTGCTGAAAAAAGTAGATAGTCCTATCGTCCGTCAACGAACTGTTGGCTAGAATCCACAGGTAAGCTTTTACAGACACAGAAATACCCCCTGAACGCCGTGGCTGCGTCATCGAGCAGTTGTCTCAAGAGCTTTCCGTCCCGTTCCGAAAGTGATATGCCAAGGTCTTCCTCCTCCAAGTACGGCAAGGACTCTGATTCGTCGTCCATGTCAAGTAGCTGAGCGACGACCTTGTCCGTCCACCGTCTCCACACGAGGGTGTCATTTGGGAGACATGAGTGGAGAACCTTTTCACGGACTTTCCATTCTTCATCTTCGGGCAAGTCCTTGTTGACGCCGTGGAAAAGCAGTAGGCAGACAAATACCGCCATCGTCGTCCGCGTGCCAGCCTGGAACCGACACATCTCGGGGTTCCCGAGCGTGTCGAAGAGAAGGTTCGTTTGTATCTTCTCCTTCTCTAGCGACGACAAGTATGAATTGTAACCCCAGGACGCACCGAGCGAGACGACGAACATGATCTGACCGAACAGCGTTCCCTGCGGGACAAGGAGAAGCTGGATGAGGAACTGGGCAATGAGGAGTAGCGAACAGAAGCCGATATCGTGGTAGCAGCGAACGGCGCTTTTTCTTACTGTGGCTTGCTTCTTGACACCCTTTTCTTCATCGCACACCTTTTTGGCAGCCTGTTTGGTTGGCTCCTCAAGGTCGAAACCCCCTTTCGTGATGACATTGACGTCCCGCTCTTCCCCTTTAATCACCACCACATTCTCATCTCCTTTAAGTATTCCGTGCCCTGGGGGTGCACCAGGAGCTGGATTCCTGACAGACTTGATGACAAGCCTTCCTTTCCCGATTATGACGCTAGCCAAGCCACTCGAGATCATGCCGAGCAAGATCATGGAGAAGCTGAACCAATCGTAGACCAACGCACACATGATGCAGGTAAGGGTGCTGACGACGATCGGGAAGAGACCAAACAGGGCATCCCTGAGAGGCAAGCGCGTGACCGGAGCGTCATAGTCAACGCGCCTCATCGCCAGGTAGGTGATACAACAAGGTTTCGTTACCCTCCCTTCAATCACCTTGACTTCGATCTCCTTGCTCCGTTCCATCGTCAGATGAGCTAGATGCCCCGTGGGCATCACCGTTCCGGACAGAGCCGCGACGTACTCGGGTCCTTTCTGTCCATCGAGGCCGAACGAGACTGTCGGCGAGTCATTGGGACCGGGAAATAAGCCATCCCAAAAACGAGAGTTGGCCATCCTGCCAAACCGTTTTGCGACTGTATAACTTCCTGGGGAATTGTACCACCCGAGCCATCGTCTGCCCACGTACAGATGGACGGTGGCCATGGCTGAGATGGCTTCTTTACCCCCGAAAAAGCCAGCTACGGCGGAAGAGTTGAGAGAGAACTTGGAGTCCTTGAGAGGTAAACGGATGGGCGCCATGGTTTTAGTTTGGGGACAGTTGTGTCGATGTTGGTGCGTTCGTCTTCGTTACCACCCCATATGGTTTCCATAAGTACCCAGAAGCCGCGAGGCGGATCGAAAAGGTACTTGCCATCGAGGGGAGAAAATGATAGGCACCTCAGGAAGTTGACAGCCAGGTTCGTGGAAAAAAAGGACAATTCACTTGCATGGCAAGTTGTCAAGTAGCCTTGATCTCACTATAGTAATTTTTTCCTGGGCGACAACGTTTTCTGGACATAAGATTGTTTCTTTCGTGCCCCACGATGGTTAGTCTGCGAGCAACTCCCGTAAGTGTCGTCGATACGCAGCGCTGGTACTTGGATACATAACAAGGTAGTTCGACATAACTGTTGTCCGATGGCCGCGTTGTCTCAGCATCCTGGCTGTGCACACAAGACATCAAGGGTCTTCCCAAGCCCTTGTAATCCCATTGGCTTACCTATCAACCATCCATCACGATTGGCATTCCA
Organism: Austroboletus novae-zelandiae; assembly: GCA_038090275.1. Classification (NCBI taxonomy): domain Eukaryota; kingdom Fungi; phylum Basidiomycota; class Agaricomycetes; order Boletales; family Boletaceae; genus Austroboletus; species Austroboletus novae-zelandiae. The sequence goes on along the minus strand of JBBPML010000054.1, from coordinate 109,931 downwards.
TCACGTGCACGATAGTATATATCTCCGCCGCTCGCCGTAGGGATAGCCAGTCGATCTTGTCCCCGTACTTCGTAGTCCCCCGTATAGAGCGTGGTCCTGTTCTGTGTGCCCGCCCGTCTGTGTTTCCCGCCGTTGGCCGCGGTGGGCTTCCAGTCCTGCGACGTTTGTTCCTAGGTCGCATCGATGCTGTGTCGAATGAGTACAACGATGCCGCCTCATGTGGGTGTGACGCTCAACTTGAACCCGCCGGCTTCGCAATCGTTACGGCCCGTTCGGCCATGATCATATTGGCCCGGTCTGGGATCCGACCAGTCGCGCTATCGAGCGAGGAAGCAACACAGAGGGCTGTCGGATTTGCCGATCGTCGAGCCGGTTGTTCGTGACAGGTTCTCTGGATGGTTGCGATGTGGACAGAAATAGAATCGAAAAGGTGCACGACGGGGTTTGCAATATTTAGGGTAGATCTACTGTAAAGTGAGATATCGTCTATTCGATAGTTAAGTCGAGCTGAGGGTGCTACACCGATAGAGAAACAGATCTAACTGCTAGTCCTCTCGTAGCCGTTGTTGTCTAAATCTGGAAAAGACAATGTGGGCGAATGGACATACTAAAGCTTGGTTGAGCCGCCGAACACAGCCCGCAATTTTTGAGGGATCTCCATTTGGCAGTAAAATTTTTGTTCGCGCCCATTGGCATGAGCGCTGAGCGCTACTTCTAATTGATATGACGTATGTCAGATATGCCAAGGGGTATCATACATGATACGCCCAACCCGTCGGCGCTTCAGGTCACCCCCGATAGTTGAAATGGATGAGGCTGGTCAATTCGCCCCTAGGTTATGCTGCAAATGATCACACCGATGACCAACAGCCAGCGATCAATATGCCATGATGCGGGAGCTATCTCAGCCCACAAGTGCAGAAGCCGTACCGGTCGCAGACCACCGCACACATGACGCAAGTAACGATGCCGACGGCGACCGGAACGAGCTCTGAGAGGGTGTCCCTGATAGGCAGCTGCTTGACAGGTCAACGTGCTTCTATGCGATACAACAAGGAATCGTCACCCTTCCTTCTATCACCTCCGCTTTCTTCTCCTTGCTCTTCTCCATAGTCGGAAAGGCTAGACATCTCGCGGGTATCTTTGTCTGATACATCCCAGAAACGCGGTTTGACCATCCTGCCTACCCGTTTGGCTACCGTGTAACTTTTTGTGGAGTTAAACTACCGTCTTCTATCATAAAGATGGATGGTGAGATAGCTTCCTTGTTCCCGGAAAACCCAACGAGAGCAGACGAGTCAAGTGTAAACTTGGAATCTGCGAGAAGTGCACCTCGGAGGGGTGTACGCTCGAAAGTTGGACCAAAGAGCTTGTTTTCGTCGTCATCTCCTGGGGCAGCCCTAAGTACCCAAATCCTCGTGGCAGATTTCCTTGCGTATTAACCTGTGGGCATCTTCCGTTTGACGCATTGAGACGGTAAAATAGATACATAGGCGCCAGAGTGACGACAAGGAGAACAAGAGTTAGAATTACATAGTAGAAAGCGTCGTTCCTTCCGTTCCCACGCGTCGTCGACGCGACCGGACGCAACGACACGAACGGAACGAGTGGGAGCGATCTAGGACGCTACAACCGTGCTATATACAATGTGATACAAAAAATAACTTATCTGCGTAGTTCCGACGAACAACGGTCAAGGAAAGGATGCCATTTTCATCATGCATCAAGATGGTGGAATGTCGTCGTGTCATGAAGTTACAAATGTCCGCTGGTGTATTATGTAAATAATTGTTCGAACTTGGCACCGACGAAGAGAAAACAAGAAAACAAACTAATCCTAAGGTAATAGCTGGAGCCTCTATGGTAGGGGTCGATAAAGTGGAGCGATCGGAGATGGGTTTAAGTATTATTCTCCACGCTTAGTTGAACTAGAGTCCGGAGGTAACTTCTCCCGAATTTCGAAGTATTTTTTAAACGCCACCATAGCGTCGCCTAGCAGCTCTCTCAAGAGACATTCGTCCGGTGAGAGCGCACGTTCATCTGAGACCTGCTTGCATTGCAAGTGAAGCAAAGTTTGATCGTCCTCAAGAAACTGTTGGACAACCTTGCTCTTCCACTCCTCCCATACAGTCGTATTGTTTGGGATCAACGAGTTGAGAATCTTCTCACAGTCACTCCCTCGAAACAGTTTCTTGTCGACGTCGTGGAAGAGCAGTAGACAAACAAAAACGACCGTCGTCGTCCAGGAACCGGCTCGGAACCGACGCATCACCGGCTTCCCGAGCGTCTTGAATAGTAGGTCCGCCTGTATCTTCTCCTTCTCCAGCGAAGACAAGTACGAGTTGTATCCCCAGGATACGGCGAGCGAGGAAATGAACATGATCTGACCGAACAGGGTTCCCTGCGGGACAAGGAGAAGCTGAATAAGGAACTGGGCGAGAAGAAGGAGTGAGCAGAAGCCAATGGCATGGTAATGTTTCTCGACGCTGTTTTTTTCTAGACCTTGTTTCGTGACGCTCTTTTCCCCCAAGCCCCGTTTCTCGTTGCCCTGCTCCTTGTCTCCCTTTTCCTTTCGACTTAGTTTAGATGTCTCGAGATCGAAGCGTCCCTTCGTGACGACATTGACATCCATCTCTTCCCCTTTGATCACCATGATCATATTGGTACCAATCTCTCCCTTCAGAATCCATGTCCCGGAGGCGAGCCAGTGGCTGGCTTGCTGACAGAACTGATTCGAAGCATTCCTTCGCCGATAAACAAGCTAGACAACCCACTCGAGACCATGCCGAGCATGATCATGGAAAAGCCATACCAATCGAAGACTAGCGCGCACATGACAGACGTTACGACGCTGGCAGCGATGGGAATGGTTGCCCAGAGGGACTCGTGGACGCAGAGCCGCTCAACAGAGACCTCATGGTCGACGGGCTTCATTGGCAAATAGACAACGTCGCAAGGCTTGGTCGACCTCCCCTCCATCGAGTCTGCTTTCACATCTTTGCTCTTATCCATAATTAGATATGCGAGATGTCCCGTGGGCATCTTGGTCCCAGACAAGGCTGCAATGTACTCGGGGCCCTTTTTGCCGTCGAGCCCAAAAGTGATTGCGGGTGGATCGTTTGGTCTGGGAAACAACCCATCCCAAAAGGGTGCATTAGCCATCCTGCCGAATCGTTTTGCGACCGTGTAGCTGCCTGGAGAATTGTACCACCCGAGCCACCGTCTGCCCTTGTAAAGGTGGACGGTGGCCATGGCCGAGATGGCTTCTTCGCCCCCGAAAAAGCCTGCGACGGCAGACGAGTTGAGAGTAAATTTGGAATCTGTGAGAGGTGTACTAATGGGTGCCATGTTCGTCAGGGGGGTGGGGGGGTTGGATCGATAGGCCTGCCATTCTCATTGTCTCCTGGAGCCGCCCTAAGTATCCAAAAGCCTCGCGGGGGAATCTCCTGTCAAGTCCATACTGCGTATAAAACCTGTGCAGCTTCCATTAAACGCCCCAAAACTCGGCAGTCGATAGGTACCAGCTGGCACTAGCCAGGGCTCAGACCAAGGACCGAGATGTTCGCGGAAAAAGAAGCGGCAAAGTTACAGACTTGCAATCTCGCAAGCCCTGTGGTTTCACCTGTTTACCAGCGCGTCACGTAGACTAGATCGGACGTCGCTGGGGTAGAATATTGCACATGGCTGACCTGACTGGTGATCTGTGGGCCTGCGAACGATTCAGTGGCAAGGAGACTGTCAGCGAAAGAGAAGATGGTGCTGTTTACTGCTGCGGGCACGACCATCACCGTCAGCCGCGCACGTACACGGTAGAAGCATCATGCTGTAGCCGCGAGGTAGAGTCGAGGTCGTGCCCAAGAAGCCATATCGAAGTGACCGGATGTGAGGTAAATGGAATACGGACTAAACGCCCATAAACGTACACGGCTGTTTTTCTTATTAAGGGTCAAATTGACCCCTCAGCGAGGTGAAGTACTGGGCTGGGGCTCTGTGAGGAAATTCCGGCAGATATCATACTAAATTACATACAGAGTGCCCTTTACGAAGCCTTGGCTTCAAAGCACCAAATGTGCCGGCGCTGGACTACAGGAATAGGTAAGACCCCATCAGTAGTGGCAACGAGAGCCACCCAACGTCCAATCTAAGTACATACATATGCACCATGGAGGCAACGACTGAATTGACTATAACATACACATTTGAGCCCCGGATATACATCCTTTACACAAAGTAACAGGTGGCAATACAACGCACACAAAGCAAACAAACATCAAAACCCAAGCTGCTCCATAAAACTCCTCCAAGCGGGGTCCAGCGCAATGGCATCGGGCGAGTACACCCCACCAGGCAAGTGGAAAGTCTCCGGCAGAGACGATTGAAACATGTTCGAGAACTGCCGTGCCTTCAAGGCCTTTTCTGCCTCAAGACAGAAATGACTCATCTGCGTGTCGATCATCGACTGCGAGAATTTCTCTGGAGTCGCAAAGTCGAGTCCGTCTGTAGCAATAGCCGGCGCTCGGAACCCATCGAAACTTTGCATATCCTGCATGATTCTGGGGTGGATGCTCGACGGGAAGAGTCCGTGTGAAGGATTTGCATCGCTGATGTTGTTCGAGTTTGGGTAACACGCAGAAGAGCCAGGAGAAGAGTTCACGCAGCCCGAAGCCGCATGGTTCGTCTTGGAAATAACACTCGTTGAACCCCCACCCACCCTATCCAGCTCTGCTCGGGACAGAATACACTCCGACCGGGGATGGTGTACATTCTCGCGAGTTTTTTGCCATACCTTCTCGACATGCTCCTACGCGAGGTGTTAGTCTTGGAGATCCACAAGAAAGGCGTCGAGGTGAGCGTACCAAAAGGACAAAGGCATTCCTGGTGGTCGGAGCTGCCTTTTCGAATATCTTGTATACCGTGTCGATCTCATGCATCGATGACGCAGCTATGTTTGAATTGGGTGCGCGAGCTACAATCATGCACATAACAATCTATAACAGACATGATCAGTATGCTAAATGATCATGCTTTACTCAACGTACAGCGGCCGAAAATCCAAGGGACCAAAAAATCGGTATGCGTGCTACAATATCTGGGATCCAGTCCACAGCCGACGAAAGGCCCTCGATTAGTCGCCATGCAGATCGATATGTGGCCATGACAGAGGGCCCATATTTGTGTTTTAGCGGGTCATCGGGTGAGTCTTGCAACGCCTGGGAGAAATAACGCCTGTGGATGTTAAGGAGTACTGAGGAAATGGAAAAATGCATCAGGCTTTGAAATCTAACGAAGAAAAAGATCTTACCCTGCTCTTTTGATATGAGAACAAGGAGTTGCTGCAGGACAACCTGCGGCTCAGCTTGTGTATCTCGATCGCGTTGGAGTTGCAGGCGCGAAGGGATCGGAAAATCGCGAACCCTGCGATCCAATTCCAGTATGGTGTTGTACGTGGGGATTTTCGCGCCAAGCGCCCCAACCAATATTTCATGCAACAATCTGGCAAACCTCCACGTCCAAGAATGCCCTATCGGCAATGAGACCCCCTTTCTCAACAATGAATTCAACCTTACTTACAGCCTATCTCCAGCTCTCCCTTGTCGTTCGTTAACGGGGATTCTTCGTCGGGATAAGGCACGTCTATCCAATCCAGCGAAAAACTCGGTGGACGCCCAGCGTAAAAGCTCTGAGGCTGTGCGTAAACCTATGTCAGATGAAGACTGGTACTATGAGCTTACAAGAAGCGTATCCATCAGAAATAATTGCCAGAAAAGGGTGCTCCGCCTCTGGACAACACTCTTCTCAAGCTGAAAGCGTGCACTATGAAGGTCTTGGTGTAGCTCAGGCAATGTGAGTAGGAAGACTCGAAAAGAAACGTACGGAGTCCCATCTACACACACGTGAATCCACAGTCAAGGTGATCTAGGAGGTACGCACCCGGTATGCGAGCTTGACCGCGAAACCAATCAGGACATATGTTCGACTTGGGTCCATTTGTACATCGCTTAAATGGTGCCACTGAAGGCTATGTTCCTGTTTCGCCAGTTTCAATAAGTTGTGCTACGGGAGTATGAAATTGACGCACCACTGCAACGATTGTATGTAATGTCGTGGTCGTCCACGGCGGGCTAAAATCCAGCGCCACGTGAGATAAAATATAGTACTCGAAAGCTTCAACGCTATTAGCGGGCCGATTGGTATCATAGAGTGACGCAAGAGCGAAGACACTGAAGAGAAGTGCCAGGTAGTGAGGGCCTGGTATTTCTTCGTAGGAACTGCATGGAAAAGTAAGTCACAGAAAATGGTGAGATAGGACTGCCCACTTTGCCTGGTACACGCTCCCTAGTATTTCGTCAAGCAACTCATGACGCTTGAGTGGATGCCACCTAGAGATTATCAGTTCTGTCTTTTAAAAAGACAGGGCGAATGCATACAATATTCGACCCCACTCCAGGTATATGTTACACAACCGGACGGCTTCCTGCAATGGTGGGCGGTGGCCCATCACAATTCGCCGCAGCTCATCATCAGTCGCAGTAACATCTTGTTCGAGTGGCGCAGCCTTGATCACACAAGATGGGAGACGTGAATTCTGCACTAGGGTCGTCCATGTTGTCGATTTCTCAAAGGGACGCTGGATGGGGAAAGAAGGTCATTCGTATAAGGTGCCACACAGACGAGGGATCAGAGTTACCCCTATCAGATACTGGACCGATATACGTATTATCAGAATCCGAGACATCAGAGCAGATTGAGGGACATACTTCTGTGCGGGCTGTACTGCTCATGAAACTAGTTTCCCCCTGGATGCCAATGGTGAGCGTTCCTGGCGAGTACAACGTCATATCATATCATTGAAAGATGTTGAAATTACATACCTAAAGCATCGATGACAGTATCTGTTTCGGGCTCGCTCGAGGAAGTTCTGGCGGGAAGTGGGTCTAATGGCGTTTTCTCGGCCCCAGAAGTGGCTGAGGTGGCACCCGATAATAAAGAATGAGGGATATTGGATGTCTGCGCATGTGCACGTTGAAGGGCCTCTTCCAGCACACGAATACGTGCGGCCATCGAATCGATCTTCTCATGCAATTCTGCGGTGTTCGTGAGGATTAACCTGAAATATTAATATTTTATCTAGTGCTGTCGGGAAGGAGAACAAGAGCGCCCACCGATTGCCCTTGCTCATGGTAAGCGATCCTTGAGAGGAAGTTTGAGTATGAATAAGAAAATAACGCTGAATTACTACCTGTAGGGCATATGGCTCCACATCCGCGCTTGACGCAAGTCTCGCAAGGGACCTAGCAAAAAGTTTGTATCGGTTTCGTCTAACGAAGACGAAGAAACGAACCTTGCGATCACAACGGAGCTTGAGGCTGTCGAAGAGCCATATGATAATCATGTGAAGCGCTTCACCTCGAATTAAGCAAGTTGAAACATACCGTCTACATTCCGCGCAAGACGTGGGTATACGACCGGGCTTCTTGCGCTCTCTTTGCATTGGGGTATTTGCTTCTGGGCTGCTCATCTTTGGGAGCTTACCATCGATCAGAACGGTGTGGTTGAAGCGGCGGTGCACAGGCTGTTGGGCGGCCGGCAAAGCCCGAGTGACACTCATTTCCTTCGAGGTCGGACCGCAGGTAATAACCTCCACCGCAATGTTTACACAGAATCCGGTAGGTTGTGTGAGCTACTCGTATTGTCGGAAGCTATTTCAACGAAAAGACTTTAAGGTGGGTGAAAGCGCACGTTCACCCTATAACCACATGTTAGGCGCTCGATGGCATTGATGAGTCAGTATCACCACGGGTTTGATGAGTTGTCGACAACTTCGTCTTCTCTAGATCCACTTCTGAAGGGTCGTGTTTGGATCAATTCAGTGGAATACTTGTACCCTGCTGTTTTACTGATCGACGCCAATTATCCCCACCGACTCCAACGGCCTATGAATCATAAACACATTGTAACGGGCGTCGTTGGAATCATCTCAGAATTACCCCGTTCGAAGGGGTCTTATCGTAATGCTCAAGACTCCCCTTCGCGCGTTACGTGGGGCGTCCGTTTACTCACTCATTTCTAATACAAACAATGTTGGCTAGCTCATATTTGTGTGTAATAGACAATAAAACGCTAGAGCAATCGCGGAACCGGTGGCCGGACCAAGGCGCGCCAGATATTGACGGTAGTTGCCGTACATCGTTTCCATGCTCCATTCCATACCGGGTATTATGCTGGAGTAGCCGGCACCCTTGAACGCTAAGCACTGCCAGTTAGACTTCAATGACAGCGTGGAGCATTGCCAAATCCGCTGCAGCGTTGGATTCTGCCGAGAAGAACACCCTGAACGCAAGGGAGACATGAGGCCTCATTGAGTATGCCGCAAAGTTGTTTTTTTGATTCACATTGAATGCCTGTCAGTACGAACTTCACGCCACAGGAGAATCCCTAATTAGCCCTACTACACTGCAAGTGAACAGGTGACCGTGACCAGGCGACAACGGCAATCCCGGCGTGATCACTGGCCCGGGACTCGAATCCACTATTTACTCGTCTTCAGGTTTCCAATTGGCGCTCCGTCGTCCCCGGGGGTTCCGTAGCGTTCCGAGCGTTCGAGACTCGGGAAACGTGATATCCACTGGCGATGCGCGGAATTCTTGACGAGTCTGGTCAAAACCTGTGACTCCTGGCGCAAGAAATGTACCCAATTTAGTCCGTTATTCGGTTGCCCACCCTTCAGGGTTGATGTGCCTTAATCGGTCCCACATTTAAAGGTCGAGCGTCATGCAGAGAGTGGCCCAGCCCGGTTTCCAGCGTTTACCTCTCGTAGTATGGCTGCCAATTCCTCGCCCGCCCCTTCCTCGTCGTCAGACCAGCAGTTGGCCTCACCCGTGACTGCTAGTGGTTTTTCGACCTTGGCGCCATCGTCCATGGATCCTACAGACGACATAATACCCCCGGGCCACACCCATCGCACGTTAATTCTGTGCTTCGATGGCACTGGCGACCAGTTCGACAGAGACGTAAGTTTGCCCTGAGATACCCCCTTTCCGTCCTTCTGATGCCCTGCCGATAGAATTCGAACATCATCCAGTTTTTCTCTATGCTGAAAAAGGATGACCCCACTCAGCAGAGGGTCTACTATCAGGTCGGTTGTTAACTTTAGGGGAATGCAGTTCTCTTGATCAGGTGTCTTTGGCAGGCTGGCATAGGGACCTACACTATCCCTCAGATAGCAACCCCTTTCATGGCCAAGCTGTCCAAGACCCTCGATATGATGCTTGGTAGTCATCTAGACGCGCATGTGATGGGTACGCCGCACTTCCCCTCGGAGTTCTTCACGGCACTCATCCGCGGCAATCTCTAGGTGGTTACGAGTTCTTGATGCAAAACTGTACGTGAAATTTCTTCATCCAGACTAGTGACCGCACTAAGCTGGCCGCTTGTTAGACGAGGCGGGCGATAAAATTTGCATCTTTGGGTTCTCGCGCGGGGCCTACACCGCTCGAGCGCTTGCTGGCATGTAAGTCTTGGCGTGTCGCCAACTTTCCATTTTTGTGGTTAATCCCTTTCTGTCATGCAGGATTCACAAGGTCGGCCTATTACCCCGGGACAACCATCAACAGGTTCCTTTTGCGTACAATATGTACTCGCAGGACGATACCGTCGGATGGAGTCAAAGTACGGCATTCAAGAAGGCATTTTCCGTCAATGTCGACGTTGAATTCTTGGGTGTCTGGTGAGTCAAGTTACATATGCGTGCATGCTCTGATCGACGATCTCATGGGACGCCACAGGGATACAGTCAATTCCGTCGGCTTGATACCTCGCACGTTACCGTTCACGAAATCCAACGATAGCATTCGGTACTTCAGACATGCATTATCGCTGGACGAACGTCGAGTGTACGTTTTTGCTTCCGTCTCTGTTACGAGGCCTTGACGAACCTCCTCCGCAGACGCTTCAAAGCCAACTACTACAACCGGCCTACCGAAGAGGAAATTAAACTTGGTGTCAAGCGCCATGAGATGCCACCTAGCGTGAAAAAGGGACATAAGCTGAGCCTGCCGAAGCCTCTTCGTAACGGTCATCATCATCAACCGACCTCGGAGGAACTGGAATATCTGTACTCAGCGCCAATCAGCACCACCAACCATGAGGAGGTGTGGTTCGCTGGTTGCCATTGTGGTATGTCGTTCGTCAGTGCATCGCAAAACTCTTGATGACATGCCTTTCCCTTGCTCAGACGTTGGTGGTGGATCTGTCGAGAACGGCACCCGGAACAGTTTGGCGCGAATTCCGTTACGGTGGATGATCAGGCAATGTTTCATCGCGGGCACAGGCATTATGTTCCACCGTTCCATGTTCAAGCAGATCGGAATGGAACCTGACATGTTGTATCCTCAAGTTTTGGAGCGTCCCGCAGCGATCTTCCAGACCCCATCAGCTCCACCAGTTCAATCGCCTACTGAAACGGTAGACTCGGGTAAAGCCCAGCTGATGGCGTCACCGAAAGGCACAGACCAGACGGCCAGTGACGACGCGTTTGTCAGCGAAGAACAGGAAGACCTGGCAGATGCTCTATCGCCCAAGTACGACCAACTCGAAATGAAGTACTATTGGTGGATCCTCGAAGTTCTTCCACAACAATTGCATTATCAGAACGACGAGGATAACAATTGGAAACGTCACTTTGTGTGAGTGTTCTATGCTGTTTGCGTGAGAGTGACGTTGATCGGCCTCTCGATGCGCATAGCACCAATTTCGGAAAGGGAAGACACATTCCGCGACAGAATAAAGGCAACCACGAGATAAAGGTGCATCGCTCGGTCAAGATTCGGATAGAAGCCGACGGTTTGAAAGGGGGCAAATACTGGCCCAAGGCCAATCTCAAGGTCGACCCCGAGTGGGTCGCCTAGTTCATGGCGCTGTACTGTCCCTTTGGCTCTGGATCTGTATATTATTGTACCTACTCATTTTTCGAGGGTATCATGGGCTCTAATCGACTCCCCCATCTTGCTCGTTTGCACGACTTTACGATTTTACGATTTCATGTGTTAATTAGCAACTCTGGTAGCAATGTAGTTTCATTTGAGTTCAAGAGTCCGTCGTCAGCAAATCTGGAAAGTAGCTTTGATACCACTTTGGATTGATTGCCTGACGTTACCAGAACTAAGTCAAATCTTTGACAGTTTCAATAGTAGAATTCGGCCTTGATCGACGTGGTTGCTAGCCCTAAGCTAAAGATACTTGTGCCAGGGTGAGCTCAGCACCTGCTTATCGGAGAAGTACTTACGTAGCACTCGCTTGATCGAGGACACATGCCAGCTTGAAAAGGAACTCGGGAGACGCACGTTCCATCAGGTCTTCGTATACCCACGCATTCTGGCACGTCTCCAGACCGTCACGAAGCCTTGGAAAGGCAGACCGATACCCTCTCGACGCTCGAGGTTTCCTTTTTCTGCTTTGCCTGATCGATGACGAACGTGCGTGCGTGCGTGTTTGTCAAACGAGAATCTTGCGGGATAAGTAAGGAGAAACGCGGCGCTTACGACTACCAGGAGTTTCCTTTGGGGCTTCGTCCTCGTCTACTATTGTACATTTCCACGTCGTATTTATCCGTTTCGTGTTCTCCGCCTCATGTTCTTACGTTTCGACGGCAGGCTGCGCGTGCGATTTTTCTTTTTGAAACGAAGTACACACGTCTTGTAAGGGTGGACGGAAAGCGGGTCCTAGATGTTTAGATGTTGGGCAAGTGCATGGGTGTCAATTAACACGGGGCTCGTCACGGTCGCGGGGACCACACGGTGCAACGGAGTGGTTACGCCGCTCGGCTTCCTCGTGCGTATTTGAAATAATCCAGTCAGGTGGAAGTGTAGAATCCTCCGTTTTGTGCATTCCGTGTCTGGAACCAAGTCGGTAGAGGTGAAAGTCACGGATATCGCGGACGTCCGGGGTCGTCCGTGGGGCGGTGTGAAAGAGTCTTTTGACGACGCCCTCGTCGTCATAGTAAGCTTGAACAGCGCGGAAACTTCACGTCGTCGACGTCGAAACGACTCAGAGACAGATTCGAGTTCGGACCGGAGGGAGGAAGAGTGGGAAGGGCCACGAAAGGTGGAGAACTATCCTGCTTGGCGGCCCTTCTTGAAGGAAGGAAAGACGGAAATTATTGGATGGTGGAGACCCGTGGAGGTATAGCCATGTCATGTCAACAGTCATCGTGATGAGGTCGTGGCGGCGCCGAATCTTTGATCAGCTCAATATCAATCGCCGTCCTCTTTTACCGACTCTAGAATTCACCTGCACCAAGTCGGACCGAACCGAGTCGAGGTGGAAGTCCGCTCTAGCGAACCGTATGACGCCTGGTCCAAGGTCACACGTCGCCGCTCACGTAGTAGGTTTGTGGATGATTTGACACGTCTCGGCCTCGCTCCTGTCGTCGGGCCCGGCGGACGAGTGTTTTTTGCCACCCGGTACCTTCCGACTAATCACCCACTTGTCGACTTGTCGCGTTGACTGACCATGATACGGTCATCTGATCCGAGAAGAAAGGACCGGGGAGAACCGGTGGGACGAGGTGGATGCGCCCCGAGGCTATCCCCGTGCGCGACGAACCTATGTTTTGCACGCGTGCCTATTTAACTTTTTTCAGCTTTTTTCCCCACCTATGCGTGCGCATTCGTACATGCGCGCTTCCGTTTCCCACTGATGAATATTCGAATGTCTGCCGTCCATTGTCGACCATCCTATGCCGTTATGGAAGCACTCGCTGGACGATCATGATTTCCTCTTCAATGAGCTAGAAGGCTCACGACGTACGCGAGCACGAGGATTCTATGTTATATTCTCAAAGTGGCGGGCGTTCGACCACCCCACACTGTGACGGTATTCGTATCACAACATTCGCGACCGCGCAGAATCGAATTCAGAATACACATTCATCCGTGCTATTCCGAGGCTCGAGCGAACACGATGTGCCCACGTCGGGCCCTGCCACATTGACTTTCCCCCCCCCTCGAGGGTGGGAGCTCGTCGCAAAGAACCTCGTTTGATCCGATGGGTCGATTCAAATCAAACGGCATCGCTTCTCACCCCAACCCCATCCACCCCCTTTTTTCCCTCCATTTTTTTTTCAAAGGCATCGGAGTTCTCCGTCTAATGATGTTAATGCTAGGGCTCAGCGTATCTTGCGTGGCGTATCGTTACTGGTGGGTTGCAATCTCGTACCAGCCCACGTCGCAAGTATGCAACGAACCCGAGTGTTGTTGGCAGCATGGGCGGGAGCGGCTACTCTCACGAGACGGCCACCGTTTGCCGATGTGAGATTCCGCCCACCGTTTCCCCCGCACGTCGAAACATCCTCACTGCGGATCGTGTATAGTATCAACGCGGCTCGCGTCGATCGAGAATAACTAAAAGAGAACGCTCGTCGAGAACGAGTCGGTGCGCTCCGTTTTACCATGGATGACCTCATCGTGCGCAAAATGACAAAATGACAGGCCCAGGAGGTGGTGAACCTTTCATTTTCTCGTTGGGGTAGATTGACTTGTGACCCCCCCCCCATCTGGTCGTCCGTCGTCCGAGGAGTCCTCGTGAGATCTGACTAGGCCGCAGGCGAGACGGAAAATCGTGACAACGTGGACAGACGATATACATCTGGCTTCTAAAATCCCATGACGAACGATCATCGGCGGACACTATTTTCATCCCACCAAACGCTGACCGACGTGAGTACTCGTCGCCCCTTTTCTATTTCTCCAACGAGTAACTGGTCAAAAACACAGAGAGAGAGGCAGTTGTTAGGTAGATAAAAATAAAGAGAAAGTCGGATGGCTACTTTCATCTCTTTCACAGCATCGAAAACTGCATCGCTTTTTCAGGACGAGCGTCACTCGAATGACACGGGCAGACCTCTTTATGTCTATACTAGCGGCCCGAACGTGCGTCCCATCGGATCTTGGCACATCGTCTGGGTTATGACTTTTTGCGATTTTCGCAAAGGCCAAGAAACACGTTCAAGGAAAGAAGAAGAAGCAACCAAGGCGTACGAGCGTTGCGCCCCCCTTTTTCTCTTGGGTGGCGAGTAGCGGAAAAAAAAACATCAGCAGTCGCTGTTCGTGTTCGTACACCCACACTCATTAACTTGCCTGTCATGACCGTACCCCCCCGGCACATCTACGAGCCGGCCGGACGAACCGATTCCGGACCCGTTCCCCAACTTCGGGCCGCCGCAGGCATCTTTACTGTTTCACCCGCTCGAGAAAAAAATAGGAATGGCGGAGAACAATAGCATGATGATGTCACGGGGCCAAGAGAAATCAGACCGAGATCCAAGACCAAGAGAACTGAGACAGCTCGAAAGCGCCCGAAAACCCGAGTGCCCGAGGACGGTATCGAGCATCACGTCATGGCACTGATACCCAAAGAGGAGCACCATCGTCCATCAAGTATCAGCCTACGACTTGCTCTTGGTACCCTAACCCCAAACCCTCACCTCGCCGCACGGTAAACTATTTGTGTGCCACCTGTCCGAGTGCCAAGTCAACGCTACGTGGATGCCCCAAGATCTCTTCTCGATCCCCCACGTTTCTATGGGGAAGCCGAGAATTACCCGCTTCGCGTACTTGGGCCATCCAATCTTTTTGTCTGCAATGCCAATGTATTCACAAGCATAATGCGAACCGTTTTCATCTACATTTTCTTTCTGCATAGCCAAATTCGTCATAATAATATTGTAAACACGCGCGAAGCAAGAGCGAGACACAAGGCCTGTGTGACAAGAACCGAGACGCGCAAGGGGAGTCAGAATGGGAAATCATACATACTACGTCGTTCATATCATAATACACACACACCATAGGACATCGCATGAACAAAACGAGGGCTGTAATCGGCGAACAATAAAACACGTGGTGACATTTTAAGCCCTCTCGCCTCTGAGACGGCGAGCGAGAGCAAGATCCTTGGGTTGGCTAAAAAGATTTTAGTCGGCTCGGCTATCGTGAAGGAACGGGGGAATACGCACATGGTGACACCTGCAAAGCGAAAACGTGTCAACTCGGACCGACGGAACAAACAGCGACGACTTACGCTTCGCGTGAATGGCAGCCAAGTTAGTGTCTTCAAAGAGGGAGACGAGGTATGCTTCCGCAGCCTCCTGCAACGCCATCACTGCGGACGACTGGAAGCGCAAATCCGTCTATTGCACAACGATCCATCATCCGCAGCCTCGTGCCGACGAAAACACGCACCTTGAAGTCTTGAGCAATTTCACGAACCAATCTCTGGAAGGGGAGCTTCCTGATGAGAAGCTCTGTCGATTTCTGGTACCTTCTAATTTCACGGAGAGCGACCGTTCCAGGGCGGAAACGATGGGGCTTCTTCACACCACCGGTAGCAGCCTATCACAACAGGGCAAGGGTAAGCGCAACAAGGAAATTGGGGGGCTGAACACGCACAGCGGCAGCAGTCTTGCGGGCGGCCTTGGTGGCGAGCTGCTTACGAGGAGCCTTACCTGCAGACGAACTCGTCACCAGGATCACGCGATTTTACAAAGCCGCTTACCTCCGGTCGTCTTACGGGCGGTTTGCTGTGGCGCAGCGGTGAGTCTCGGTACGTGAAAGCGTAGAGGGCAGCCGACTTGCCTTTGTGCGGGCCATTGCTGTATAAAGTCGTGATGGAGGGTGTTGATGGTGGTTGCGGAACAAAAAAGGGAGGAGGGCGAGGGTTGCGTCGATTCGGGGGGCGATGGGGTTGTTTAATTCCCACGCCTCTGCAGTTGCGCACTGACCGTTTGAAAGCCTGACTCGCCAGAACCCTAGACCTACATATCAACCGACAGGGTTTGCTATGATTCTTATCCATTACCCCCGAGGGCCCTCTTCGCGGCATTCCCTCTCCATTCCCGACCTAGGCTGCATGGACGCAGGTCGGGGTAGCGCCGGCTCCCTGAAGAAGCCACCCCTACCCCTTGTAATGCTTTTAGGCGACCAGTTCGTTCATGTCCGAGCTGAAATGTGCTGAAACTGTCTAGGTACGTACGGTTCGATAGATTTGCGTGCTTAGCGGATGTGACAACCAGAGGGCAGGTTGAACCGATATCATTCATCCAACAACTGATGTGGTACGACATGTCATCTGGTTCTCCAACCATCAGGCTTCTATCTTTGGTTTTCTGATGGCAATTATATGCGTCGGGCGTACACGCCATTTTATCATAGCCCATCGTTATGGAATATTGATGATGGGTTCAATTCTCGTGGCCATCACGAAAGCTCCCTAAACGTGCTGTTAATATCCCTGTGAAGATCGGAGAACTTGGGCGCCAAGCACTTCCATCATCGCCGCAGATCTACCACGCATCGACCCCCCAGCTCTGCGTTGTGCAAAAAAAAAAAAAGCATATAATTAATGATTTTTCGTCCGTTTCAAAACATGTCATCTCTATGTGTCCAAACGAACGACAACTAATGATACAGACAAGGCTATTGTATGCGTGTGGGTATCGGCTCCGTCACGGTCGTAAAAGTCAAGCATGAAACAAAGCAAAGCAAGCACGATGAATCTATACCGTGACAAGT
Organism: Austroboletus novae-zelandiae; assembly: GCA_038090275.1. Taxonomy (NCBI): domain Eukaryota; kingdom Fungi; phylum Basidiomycota; class Agaricomycetes; order Boletales; family Boletaceae; genus Austroboletus; species Austroboletus novae-zelandiae. The sequence goes on along the minus strand of JBBPML010000054.1, from coordinate 93,363 downwards.
CCACTCTGTCAAAATCCACCCAAACACCCTTCAAAGTCGAGGGCGGGAGCGGTAAAACCGCTCTGACGTGGTATCCGTCCGTCGGCGGTCTGGCGACGGGGTTCTTTTGAAGGCACCCGACCCATACTGGGCGACCGACGTGCAGCCTTATTCATGGGCGGACTCGAGGTATGTGGCAAAAACAGGAGCGCAGAGTCGAACTCTTTCTGGGCAGGGGAATATGGCAACATCGCATCGCTCGTATTCCGGGATCCAAAGTGGACGGTGATCGCATGGTCAGACAAGGTAGATTCGGGAGGTGTCTGCACGACGTCCGAGTCTTCTGAATCTGAAGGACCGAGAACCACGCATGGAGAAGAAATCGTTAGGCATCTCGCGGAGGAAGGAGAAGTAGGGTGTATAAACCTGAAGGCTCGGGCCCGCGAGGTTGGAAATAACCCCCTTCCGCATCATGATGCCATTGACGACGGGGACGACGGTGGGGCATGTCGACAAACTCTCGTTCGTGACGGCCGGGCAAGGCACAGACGTTGGGGGGCACCTCTACGGGCGTACGGTCGTAGACGGCGGAGGAGTGGGTGATGAAAATTGAGGTGAGCGTCGGTGTGGGTGGAAAGTGGACGCGGGGGAAGACTTCGACGGTCGAGCAGGTCGCGAACGGGAACGGCTCTGGGCAAGGCTGGTGATATTGACGATCGGAGAGGTGGGGATGCTTTAGGATTGAGCGCATGGAATGCCGAATCAGCGGGACGATAAGATGGAAATATGGGCGGGAGGTGGGGCAGGAGGAGCAGGGGAGGACGGCTCATGACGCCGGGCTTTATACAAGGCGGAAAAAAGTAGCGGCACGTAACCGCACATTCAAGTTAGCCGTGGTTGGTTCGGAGTTGTCGTATTCCGGAGTTCGAAAACAGCTCAGCTGTGGTGACATCGTTGCTCCTTGAGTTTCAAACCCCGCACGTCACAACGGGGCATTATCACGTTGCGGACGAGCTGAGACCCCCCAAGGCCGCAAGGTTTATTGTCACACGCAGAGGAATGTTCGTTAACCGAGCCATCTCGGGACGGCCTCATCGCGTTTTTCTCGCAGCGGTAGCAGCCCTGGGCTTGCTGGAATGGGAAATAAACACGAAAGGCACGCCAGTTCGTTGTGTGACATTTTAGCGGCTAAATCCTTACTTTCCAAGCGTGGATATTTCGAATGGCAGAAAAGACGCAGCTTGCAGGCGCAACGACCACACTCTCCAGCGCCACGGCTTTCTCACCCGGCACGCAGGGTCACGATAACGGCGGTATTGTTTTTATTTATTCTTCCTTCTCTTTGTCCTTGCCGTCCTATCTTTTCTATTTCTCGGGTTCCCCTCTGAATTTCATTTTTTTATTTATTGGACCTTCTTTTCCATCCTCGTGTTTTCTTAGCTTTCTTAGCCATCTCTCGGCTCGCTTTTCTCGTCGTTCTTGGACCGCCTTTATCAGGATGGATGATACGAAATACGAGCTAGCGCCGTCCACTAGTGTCAAACGCGTCGTCGTACCACCGCCCGTTGACACATAGACCCGACGTGCCCTTCATGTGCACTTTGCAGACCGAGGCAGTGAAGGTTAGGCTTTGATAACACACCCAACCTGTCGACCCTTTTGGTCAAGTACACGAGACTGCGAGAAAACCAAACCGACGTTGTTGGCAAAAACCTTGCAACGCGTTCCTCGCCCAGTGCACCTTGCGACGGCGACGGATCATCCCACCAGTTCACTGCATCCGGCAGCTCAATCTCCCCTCACCACACCACCGCCCGGTCAGTTAGATACCACCGCACGCGTGGCCGATGGTTTCAAATCCGGTGCAAGTTTTCCGCGACCGGCGATGCTCATGGACCGGCGGCACAGCCCAACTTACGGACAGCCCCGCCTTCTATTTTCGTCTCATTTCTTCGACGTAGAGGACGGAAGAGAAAGGAAGCATCCTGTCACACACATGATATTGAAAAAAAAAAATAGAGCATCCTGTTCATGAATCAATGAACCCCACCACGATCTCGCCAAGCACGAAGTCAAGAACCCCAAATTGGTTACAACGTCCAAGGATTATTTGTACCAAGCCCGCCTGCTGTTCCGACGCCCGATTCGGTAGGTGTGCGCCACGGATCCGGATCCATACCTTGGAACGAAATCGTCCCATCAGGAGAAGCAAAGGATAGACCGGGCGCAGGCGTCGACTGGGCGCCCAGCCCACCCAGCCGATCGCGGGAGCTGGAACGGGCAGAGAGACTCGATGGCGTCGTATAGCGCGCGCTACTCCCAAACGAATGCCCTCGTGTCGGGCTTGCAAACCCGTTCCCCAACGTGGCGTCCAAAGGTTTGCCCAGTGGCTCGGCAAGGGACCATTCGGAGCTCAGCATCTTGGGGGGTGGATAAGACGGTCGAGATAAGGCATCTTCCGAACAAAGTTTCGCTTCCCCTTGTATCTCCTCCTTTATGTTTCCATCTCTCGTCCTCCTATAAGGATCCTTTTCAGATAACGTCATGGCTCTGGGGAATGTGGCGCTCAGGGAATGGGGCAAGTTCCGGTCGGAGCCCTCCGCATTCACCTCCACATCGTCATAAGGGACCGAGTTGACGGTGACAACACCTGCCACCGAGCACTCTCTTGTCGGTGGCGATAAATGTGGAGCTGAAACAGTGGATAACGTCGGTGGCGGTACTGAGCCACCCTGATCAGGCTTGGACTGCGGAACCTCCAGCTGTTCCGGATGCCGTTCCGCTTCACCGATCATGTGTTTGATCGCAGCGAGATCAAAACCAGCGTGTACAGGCACGTCTGGGGTGGAGCTATTTGAACGCCGTTCTGGGGACATGACGCTATTGTCACCCGAGTCCGAGTTCGATGGAACGTCCGTACGCGGCGGAAGATCGTCTTCTTGCGACTTGGACGTCGTCTTTCGTCTCGACGAACCAAACGATGCGGCGCTGGGGGGTCGAGAAGCCGCTGTGGCCAGCGACGTCTTCTTTGTCCGTTTCGAGAACCACCCCTGCTTAGCTGTCTTGCCTTGTTCGGCCTCTGGAACGACAACCCTCTCCCCTTCGAAATCGGGTTCCTGTCCACATCAAATACTTGGTCAGCCCCCCACCGTTCCATATTTTGTTGCGCGTAAAATGAAAAAAAAAAAAATACACGTACGACGGGTTCATCAAAATAGTCTGCCGTCACCGGAAACCCGAGCTGGTCGAGAATGAGAGGCATGAACGTGCGATAACTCATATGTCCTGAAATCTTGTCCGTCACGTCCACGTTCTCCAGCCCATGTATCCCCTCGATCGGTCTCAGACCCGCAACAGAACTCAAACCCCCGCTCGTCGCACGAAACAGGTAGTTGAGCACCCAGTCGTTTTGTGCGTACGCGTTCACGAATCGACCAGAAACGACGCTGCGGGCATTACACCACGCACTTGACGAGGCCGTTAGGGTAGCTCCGAGAATAAACACGTCTTGAACGATGCCGTACGCTTGTGCCTTGGCGAGCTCCAACAGAGCATAAAATATGACACGGGCGCCCAGCGAAAAGCCGATCAAGGTGATGGGTCTAACCCCAAGATGGCGTTGTTGTAACAACTGTGCCAACACGCTGCCAGCTGCGCGCGCACGGTCAAGTGCATTATTCCACGGATTATCAATCAGATAACCTAGTTTCGTTAAAACTGGACGAAAAGGGGAGGTGAATATTTTCGTCACAGACAGACAATGTACCCACTGATTGGCCACTGTAGGGCTCCCATCAGCGCGGTCATGGCCGTGTGCTGAAGCACCGTTTGACCGAGCTGGGTCAAGATCTCACCGGTCAAAATCCTCAGAGCACTTCCCGTCTCTCGGATCATCTCGGGTTCCCAAAGGACGCTAAACACGTCTCCTACAATAGGGTCCAGAACGCTAAATGGCAGTCGCACGTCGTCAAGCTTGCCGCTCATGAACCTGTAAAGACGGCATGAGCAGGGCGAGGCGAAAGAGACGAATCTCCATACCCAGATACGGTCAATATGCAGCTCACGCGTTTGTTATTATGGAGTGGTAGTACATCAAAAGTCCGCACACTTTGAGTCCGACGCGCCATGCCACGCGCGGCAATGCCAGAGCCTGTCAGGACCCCACCTGTCGTGATCATTGCAGCGCCTCCTGCGCCTGCTAAGAAGCCCGTCGTCCCTGTCACACCGACGGTGGTCAACGCCGCACCAAGGCCAGCCCCGATGACGGGAGCCAACAGCCCAGCTGACAGGCCGATAACGAGACCGCCCCCTACAGGCACGATGAGCTCATGCACGACAGACGTACACGCATCGATTTACCCAACGTTGCAAGACCAACCATCATATACCGTTTCCTCTTGGCAGCCTTGGACGATTCGTCGATGATGCCTTGGTTGTGGAGCTTTTCCACGCCCTCTTGGATCTCGAGCGCCTCGGTGACGCGGCGCTCGAATTTGACAACGTCGATCCAGCCCAGTCCGAGTTTGAGTGCGACGTTCTCCAGTAGGACGCGAGAACGGGCGTCGTACACGCTGTCAGCCACCAGGATGAGAAACAGGTCGCACAAAACCGTCCATCGAATGTCTAGCGTGACGTCTTTGTCGACCGAGGATAGCGCGGTGGTGACGCCAGGACCTGACAGGGAGGTCGACGCCACAGACGTGTTTTCTAGCACGCGTGTGGTCGTCTGGAACGTGGGGGCGGTCGGCGTCGTCGGCAACGTGGGGGAAGCGGGGGGCTGGTCAGGTTTCACGTCCTCGTCGTGATCCGTCGGATGCAACGTTTTCTCTTCCCCCTGTTTCCTCGCTTCCACCGGGTCGTATTCTGGGTTAGCGATCGTGTGCGTCGTCATCAGAGACGGAGCGAGATCGCTCGCCTGGACGCCATGCTGCGCCAAACTGTCGATCATCTTTTGCTCTGCAGACGGGCATCAGAACGTCCGATAGACGGAAAGATCAATAGTAGAAGGAGGGGGGAGAGGATACCTGCAGTCTCGAGATCCATGTGGTAATACAGCCTCCCCATCACTTTGAGCGCCCACAGCTCCATGCTCTGGATCGCATCCTTGAGCTCCTTCCGCCGCACGTTCTTGAGCCGTTGCGCCATTTCCTTCGCCGTAAGCGCACAGAGACCGACGTACGCGATGCGCTGCGCCTCGGTCAGCATCTTCTTCGTCGTCTGCATCTGCGCGAGCGGCGTCATGGCGCTGTCCCCGTCGAACAGGTACCGTGTGCGCAGATGCACCTCGTCCCCCTCGTCCTCCTCGTCCACACGCAAACGGGTGTACGCGTTCTCGTCCTGCGCCGTCTTGGAGCGCCACTGGGTTCCCTGGTCGTCGATGTCGACAAGCCCAGCCGTCGTGTCGCCGCCAGGGTCGGGTCCGTTCGGGTGGGCGTGCGGTGCTGATTTTCGGGGCACGTAGTGGTACTTTCGCTGGTCCTCCTCGTCGAGACCGCTCTCGAACTCCTCGTGGACGACGGGCATCTCTTGCCAGCCCTCGTCGTCGTCTACAGCGTCGTCATCGAACGAGAAGGGGTTGAGCTTGGGCATCGGATCGTTGGAGAAAGGGCTGGTACGGAGATCAAACCCGGGTGGATCTCTTCATGGTGCTGCTGAGTTTCCCACGACTAGCCTCGCTAGCGTACGTCTCACATGAGAATGTGCTAGGGCGTGGCGAGTTTCACGCTACACTAGTCGTCCCTTCTCGAACGGACACTGCGAGTCCGGATCCTCTCGTCTCTCCGACAAAACGAGTATGGCGCGCCGCAGGTCTCTGCCAGCCAAGTGCATGGCCTCCTTGGCTCATTCTGTCGCCTTTGGAACATGGCAGGCAAGTGCTTCTGCGTGTCTCGTTCAGGACCGCGACTGTTCACTCCTTGCCGTATACCTTAGAAAAAAGAGTGCGTGTGCATCCCACCAGCGAGAACGTTGAAGGACATGTATGTCATCGCCCTAAGACGATGTAAAGCACGGAGACGACAAGCGTCGACGAAACGCGCAACAAATCCTCGCTTCTGATTATCCATATTTTGCTACGACGTCTTGTGCCCTGAACAGGGTTCCTAAAAAAGTACACGATCTGCGACCGTCAATGGAGTAAGCGTGTCATGCTGTTTCGAGGGAGTGGCTGAGTACCGTTTCACAGAAAAAGTGAGCATCTTGGATACAGCAGCACCGTACGTCCTATCATACGTACTAATCGATGCCATGCGCAGTAAGTAGTACGAATACGACGACTTAGTCTTCGGACTGCGCCTGTCCCTGTTGACTCCGTCGCACGTGCTCCTCCGGAAACGGACACAGCGAAAACTTGTCTTCGAGATGTGCATACGTCTCAGCCACCCATCAAATACCACGATAAACGTCGACTGGTCGGTTTCCGAAGTGCACTTACTACTCTGTTTACTACAAGTTTCCGCACATGCTAATTTTCAGATACAGAACAATGATGATACATGACAATGAAAGGGCTTGTGTAACACAGCTCACACGGGAAACTACACATCAGGGGCATTCTTCCATTTTTCCCATCTCATACTCTTGTCTGACGCCGTGCTCCCAAACTTCACCTGTTCTTTCAAATAACGACCAAATTTCAAGTCTGTTCCCTGTGGAGGTTCAATTTGAACGAGATCCTTCAATCCCTCCTTCAATCCCTCACACCGAGACAAAAATGGGTAGGTGGTTTCCTCGATGCCAGGAGCATAGATTCGCAGACACTGATCTTCAATGTCCTGCCCAGGAAAAGTCACCGAAAATGAAGACCCCACCATGTTGTCAAGTCCAAGGTCAGCCAAAATCACAATATAAGGGAGGTCCGTGTGATACCCGGCGGGCGTGTGACCGCCGCCTAAACTCTCGTGTCGTCGGGTGATGCTATGCAATGCAGACCAGGAAGGCTCGTTACGAGCCTCGTCTGAAATCAAAATTTGTGACATGCGCCAATTCGTGAATCCGCCTTCAGATTCCTCTTTGAAACACATCGGTATCACCTTGTCGATCTGTGGTTGTTGATGACTGCACTGAACAGCACTGGTTCTCTGCCAATGACGTTGCAACCACTCGTCCAGGCTAAATGCATGAATCAGACGATCAGATTCACAGCGACGACGTCAACGCGAGCGGAAACACTGACGTTAGATCATGACCATCATAGTACTTCTGTCCGACGTCTGCCTCCATGCATACCCAGTGCGAGAAGTTTACATACGCGTTCTCGAACGCTTTGCGCACTTGCCTGTTCTGGTTCCATATTTGTGGTCCAAAGACGAATTCGAGCCACTCCATGACGGAAATCATTTGACAATCGGGAAGATGCTGTCCCCATGATAATGGCCTCGCCAATTGCAAAACCTCGCTGCCGTCGCCTCTACGGATGAACAAGTCCTTGGCCACCAACCAAAGCAATTGGCTGGCCAGTTCGCCATGTTGACCAATATCAATCATACCAGAGTTGATATTTTTCAACAAGATTTGTAACGCGGCCCTTAAGTTGCCAGGGTGTTTGTACAAGTGCTCGGCAGCCACGCAGGAGAGGAGGGGTTCAGATGGATAACTTGTGTAATTCCAGTTCCGGTCCGGGCTTGTTGCATGACAAATGCGTAAATGACTTGCCACCGCTGTCTCTAGATGCTCGATCGCGTAGGGTTGTGAAAACGTTATTTTCAGAGCGAATCGTTGCCCCAAGATTGCAAGCACGTGATCCACGTTATTAGGATTAAAGTTATAGTCCGAACATAACTTTTGTGACGCTGTTTCTATCGCTTCTACTGCTGTGTATCGTGAAATAATGAAAGAGTACCATCTATCAATCGTTGTCAGGTTGGTCGATTAGGACAAATAAAATAGATCATTACAAAGGTCTTCCATATCTTGCGATATGGTCTAGTTGAGAAATGTTCTCCATGTCGATTTCTCTGAATTCCATTGCACCCTGGTCCCATCCAAACTGGGTGTAAGGCAGGAATAGCTTATGTCCATGGCGAGAAACGCGGTCAGAGTTATCTGGAAGAGAAATACTAAGTGCGATGAGAGAAACGGGAAAATATAACGAACATCTCTCATTAGGTGGCGAAAAATCTACAACTGTGGAAGTGGTCGAAGCAAACACAACCCAAACAGGTTGATTCGACTCGTAATGAGAGTACTTGCTCACGACTCTGCAGAAAATATCCGCAGGGCGATCATTCTCGCCGTGAGGGGTAGTAAGTGTGTGAGCTTCGTCGATTGCAATAACTAATCTGGGTTCATTATCATTGCAATTGAAGACCTTCAAACATTCGTTCATGTTTTTATACTCATCAAAGAGTGTCGAATCGCAAGAGGCGGCATTTTGGTCAGAACTCCGTGGGCCTGATGTCATTCAGATAAGGCACCTGGGATGCAAGATGAAATGGTAGTTACCAGAAAGCTTCATCTTTTTATGCTTTTGAGAATCAATAGTGTCTTCTTTCGTGGCTGCGGCCCTGCTAGCTGTCGGGCTACCTTCTTTGATGATCATACCAAGGAATATTTTATACATCTACAAAATATGGTCAACTCGATTCTATGTTTCCGAACGAGAATTCATTACCTCCAGGTATTTATCGTAGAGCATCTCGAAGAATTTTTTCCTGGCCCCATGGCCTATTTTGCACATCTCGTCGATCCAACTCTTCGTATCCCCAGCGAGGCACTTCGTGACTGTATTGAAAAGAGCGGCAAAGAACGCATAGCAGGCAGCCTCGTATGCTTTTTTATGGGAAAATTCGGTCAACATTTCGCAGGGGAGCGGATCCCGTGGAGGGAATCCCAACCGGTCACCTTTCGAGCGCAGGTTCATGTAAATCACTATGACGCCGAGACTGGACAACTAAGATCGATTTAATGACCGTCAACGTATGCAAAATAACATGAATTATTTACCTTGGTTAACATTCTCGATTTCCCAGTACCTGAACTTTGGACAATGGAACAAAACTTGGCATAATATGGGGGAATATTTGGATGCGACCTGAAGTGATTGAACAGCATTTCATTGTGGGTCAAGTACTCGTGAAATCCTTGAACAGCGACACCGTGATACTGTGCATTGAACGACCGTGACAATCTCAACTGCAGAGCTATAAACAAGACAGTTGGACACCGTCAAACAATCTGTGAAATGCAAAACACTGACTTGGGTCCGGGTCCGAATATGAGACTTTTTCCGCTTGGAGAATATCTGGAAACATTACCAAGTGATTTTTGTCAACGATGATGGTATCATGCGATTCAAGAATGCACACACGTACCGAGGTTTCGAATTTCGCGATATGGCTCGAGCTTCCATGCGGAGGTGAGCTTCTCCTTCAGTTCCTCGTTGGCTTTGACCAGCTCGCCTACGTTACTGGTATCAAGGTACTTTGGGTTGATGTTGCAACTTTTGGTGTTGTCCACGGTAGTCCTGATGATCATATAAAGGAGAGTTGCGACGGGAAATTTTTCACGATCACTGGGATCTGGGAGTAAGTGTTCGATATCCTTCATCGCTTTCTGCACCTCGTCGTCAAGAATCTGGTGAGTGGTATCACTGAGCCGATTTGAAACAGTTTGTAGAGGCATGTCCGAGTCGAGTTGTAGGACAGCAGTGAGCGAGTCTATTAAATAATTCCTGAATCCTTTAGCGTTTAGGGGTGAAAAAGCACCACGTGACCATGGAATAGCCGTGTACTACCTGCTACGCCCCAACATACAGGTCGTTCACGTTGCTTTCGTGCACTTAATTCAATGGTACGTACCCCCGAGTGCTAGTACCAGCCAGTCTAACTGACGCTGATCATTTGCACAGGACAGCAGCCAGATGAGGGTGGAAGCCTGCCATACGAGGACGGACAGCATCAGAGCGAGCGGGTACGTGGCGTCCCCCGACCTTGGACTTGGATAGGGTGCGACGTGACCGTCAGATCCTAGACGTGCCTGACGAAACCACGACTAGAAATACGAGAACAAGCGTACCTTTTCGCCTATAGACTGGTCCTATGCTGATGGCGTAACCTAATACTTAGGAGGTTGAACCAGTTCGGATATCGGAGTTTAAACACTCAGAGAACCAAGTGCGAAGTGGTGGATTAGCAAGTAGTGGCAAGTTTTTTTTCCTGCCAACACACTTACTATCTTGCAGACGCCGCGCGGTTCCTGCAAGAATCTATCCATATCATCATTCCGAGTCTTGTCGATTGGCATCATGATTCAGTGACGAACCCTTCAGTCACACTCAATATTTTTAAAATGTCGCCTTCGGAATGAAATCCTTGACGTATGTAACCCCCCCACAATTTTTAATAATAGTTAACGATGACGATGACCGCATATGTCCCCTTTCTAGCTCGTGTTCTCGAACGTGGACTCCGACCTTGAGAAAAGCGTGTGCGACCCCTATGACAACATGCGCTATGACAACGGCATCGTGGACGCTCGACCGGGGTTGAGCTGATATCGCCTGTATGTGCCGAATTGATTATACAGTATATATTAAGTCAAGTTCGTCCAAGGTACTACCGCTCCGAGTCCCTGAGCCGACATACTTGGGTCCTCATGCTATCTAGATCGCCTAGCGATCCGTCACGTTGTCGATTCTCCTCCAGCTGGATACACTCGAGTCGCGACTGTTGGATTAATTGACTCACGTGGCGCCGGTACTAGTTTGGTTGATATCATCGTCGGCTCAGACTGGAACCTGCTTTCTAGAACCTGGCCGTTGAATTTCTTCCGAGGTCGTCAAGACGAATGAACATCGATTCGCTTCAATCGAACTCAAAATGCTGGCCTACGTCGAACTCAAGGATAAAGCAGATTGTCGTCCCTGCCAAGGTGAAGATTTCCTTGACATCATGGATCCGGTGACTACATAGGAGCCCAATGCAAGCATATCACACGTGCTTGAGCCCCGTTAGAATCTAGAATCTTTAGACCTCCTCTGGAGTCTTAATTACCGACGGATTTGGGTGCGTCTGAGGTCATTCTTATTCACCGATCAAGGAAAGGAACAATATGTCAGTCGTCTATAGTCCACGAAACGTCGGCAAAAACATGATGTTTCAACGTCCGATCAACTTATTGATGATGATGACGTGACACTCTTCAATCATTCGTCATCATCGTCTTATGGGCGCGTCATCAGCTTCAACGAGGGAAAAAAGACATGGTCGACTCACAGTTTGCGATATCGTTCTTGTCGAGAATGGCGTCCACTTGTCGCGCAGGCGGGGTCGTCAACAAGCTCACTTCGGTGTCGTTTGGACAGAAAATCTTGGCGAGATCGTTTGGCGTCTGACGTGCCCTGTTCTTGATTCGAATGCTGAAAGACGGGTTCTGTTTGCGAGGACGTGGTGGGGGAAGAAGACGTACGAATCGGTAGCGCCTGCGGTCTCGACGAGAAGAGATACGATGGCCCGACGGACGTCGGGTTGCGTTATCTGAACGGCGAGATGGAGGGGCGTGTCGCCGTTGAAATTCTGGGGGTCGACATCGCAGCCGTCGGCGTGGATGATGTGGTTAATGTTATCGTGGTCGCCACTCAGGACGCTGTAGGAGAACCAAGTCATGAGTCCCGGCCGGTGAAGGAATATAAGTGATGGGTGGCGTACGCGTAATGAAGAGCTGGCGAGAGAGGACTAGTATCAGCGACAAGAGAATGAACATGGGTGCAGAGTACGAACGCGTGTCTCCGAAACTGTTCTCATAGGGGTTGAGCGTCATGGCAAAGGTGGACAGCCAGAGTGCACGTACATGTCCATGCAGTTGATGTCGAAGAGAAAGGCCTCTGGGTCTCGTGGATCGCGGCAGCTCTCGTCGTGTAATATGTATTCGACGTCGCCGCCGTTGCGCGCCTCCATTAGGAGTTGTTTATCTGCGAGTGTGATGGATCAGGGAGAGCGATAATATGGACGTGCTTACTGAGGATCTCTCGGAGCTCTGTCATAGGGTCCATTGCGAGGCAGATGGACGATGGAGACGAAGTAGGAGATCGAGGTTGATGACGAGTTTGGACCGCAGTGGCGTCGGTGTATGTTCTCTTTTGGGATGATGCCTTTCGACGACGACGACGACGACGACGCGGAGGTCGTCTCAGAGGGCCCCACGTCCACCGTGACACGGATCGGGGACGGGCCTCGCTTGCTCGCCGTGAAGACGTCCAGCACGACGCACGCGAAAGAACCGCACGATGTGATCAAGGAAGTCCGTCTGCTCGCCTCCCTATCGCACCCCAACGTACGTCGCTTCCGCCCTCGGACAGCCAACTGTCACATACCATAGCCCGTTTTCAGATCATTCCGTTGATCAAACAACAGTCCAAGTCCCATCGTCTGAGCTTTTCGATGCCATACATACCTTACTCCCTCGACGACCTTCTCGAGCACTCTTCGCTCTCTCCCCACCCGATCGTCTCGTTTGACGCCCCCTCGTCCGAGCCCACCCCACGCGAGCTCCAGTTCGTCGTCCTCGCCAAGTCCATCATCTTTCAGGTCCTGTGCGCCGTCTCCTACCTCCACGGCGAACGCGTCCACGTCGCCCATCGGGACATCAAACCCGCCAACGTCCTCCTGACGTCTTCGGGACGCGTGCAGCTCATCGACTTTGGCATCGCGTTCCGGACAGATGACAAGGACGATGCGAGATCACGGAATCTTTGGCCCGAATCCGCGTCAAGAATGTACTTTGAGGTCTCGACGGGGTACGTCCATGCCAGCACGCCGTCACCTCCGGCTGACAGCGACATTCCAGTCCTTATCGCGCCCCGGAACTTCTCTTTGGCCCGCGGTCGTACGACGCTTTTGCGATCGACGCGTGGAGCCTCGGCGCCACCTTTTCCGAATTCTTTTCCCCGCTCCGTCTACAGATCAACGACGAGGACGAGAGCCACGTCTCCTTTCCGAGACAACGTGACGAATCTGGATCTGGATCCGGATCCGAGTCCAGCACCGATCACGCTGCGCCGCTCGACCCGCTTCCACCCCGAACGCCGTTTATCATACCGCGGACGCGCTCGGGGATGCCGACAGGCCGTTGGACGCGGACGACACTCTTTGACGGAACGCGCGGCGAGATCGGGCTCGCATGGAGCATTTTTCGGATTCTTGGAACACCCACTGAGGATACTTGGCCGGTACGCCACTCACGCCGTCTTTGCCTTTCGCGTTCGCTCACACCGCTTCGACCAGTCCTTCCAGACGCTCCCGGACGCCGGCAAAGTCTCCTTTGTGCACGTCAACGCGTCGGATCTAGCTTCTCTGCTCCCGAACTTGCCGCCATCTCTCTCAGCGCCTTCGCCCCTCGACCTCGTCCGCAGGTTCCTCGTGTACGAGCCCGCCCAACGCCTGCGCCCACTATCGGCGCTCGCTCACCCATGGTTTGGCGCACAACCGGGCGTGGTGTTGCCCGCTGATGATGATGACGACGGGATTCTGCGGTGGGGGATCGAAGCGGACAAGACAGCTCGGTCATGGACCTCGGAGGGGAATACGCGTACGCTCGGCGAGCTGTTGCATACTTACCTCGGGAGCATGCAAGCGTGTGCAGGGTAGTGTTGTTTTTCTTTCCTTTTGGGTATCGTGTTTATGAATGTACGAAAGGAATAGGAAGACCACTTGTATGTAGTCTCGTTCTCAGACGTCTAGGGTTCATCCGTACGGGCACTCCTTCAAGACGGGCTCATAACCTTTTGTTGCAGAGTCACCGACTACAAGTGGGAACAAGGACTAAACACAAAGAACTCAGGTTTGTAATATGGTACTTTTGTAGACTAGCGAAGCACGTACATGCAACAACATTGTAATGGAGAATCAAATGAAACTGGCGGGATAACGAGCCAATTTTGGTAAGTAGATCCCACGGGGGCACCCACACCCACAATTCTAGTGACGCACCCAACCATCCCTCCCATACTGAACGGCATCAAGTCAGTGAACCCCGGGATCCTACGACGACGAAATCAGCCAGGAGGTTGTGCAAGAGCTATCACTGTCCATAAAACCCATTTATGCAACTCGAACCTCTTTGTGCGCACCCGATTGCACCCCGCCCATAAACGCCGTGACATGCTCACACCTCGTCCGGACGACGGACAACGCAAGCTGAGACCTCGGCATCGCAACCATGGCCACCACGACGGAGCCGTGCTCAGTGCTCACACTGCCAGCAGACCCGCTGCCCTCGCCTCGGTTCAATTACCGCAGCCATGCCAAGCCATATTATCAATCGACAAGGCTCTCAGAGCTGTGACGCAGGGTCTACGACCTATTGCTGCGAACAAGTTGCTGAAGTGAGTGTTGCATGAATAACGTTTCCAATTTTCATCACGAACGTCATGTTCACTCACAGGCAGAGAGCATGATCGCCGCCGAGGCCGCTAACATGTTTGGTTTCGATCTCAGTCGGCGCCAACTGTACCCCAAACGTTGGGGAACACTAACAGTGGCACCTCGTGTGTCAATGATCCTGTGTGTTGCAGCGGAAATACCTACGTTAGTCAATGATGTCCTAACAGGTTACAGCATGGTAATTTTTTTCCTGTAATGCAGAATCAGAATTCGAGTGTCGCTGAGTGCTTTCCAATAACGATCAATTGTAACGGTCCCAATTTTAATGACACGCAGGGCTGAGAGTTAGAGGCTAGTCCTGTGAGCTACGCCCTGAGTTCACGTACATTCGTCTGTATTTCACAAAATCATGCATGTATACATATACGTGCGTTGCTTGCCTTCAATTCGTACCAAGGTGGTGTTTTACTTTCATTTGCATCGATAGAGGTGTCGACCTGGACCCGGTTTCCGGAGTGCACTACAGATACAAGTACTACTCTGTTTACTACACGTTACCGCACATGCTAATTTTCAGATACAGAACGGTGATACAATACATGACAATGAAAGGGCCTGTGTAACACAGCTCACACGAGAAACTACATGTCAGGGGCATTCTTCCATTTTTCCCATCTCATACTCTTGTCTGACACTTTGCTGCCAAACTTCACCTGTTCTTTCAAATAACGACCAAATTTCAAGTCTGTTCCCTGTGGAGGTTCAATTTGAACAAGATCCTTCAATCCCTCCTTCAATCCCTCACACCGAGACAAAAATGGGTAGGTGGTTTCCTCGATGCCAGGAGCATAGATTCGCAGACACTGATCTTCAATGTCCTGCCCAGGAAAAGTCACCGAAAATGAAGACCCCACCATGTTGTCAAGTCCAAGGTCAGCCAAAATCACAATATAAGGGAGGTCTGTGTGATACCCAGCAGGTGTGCGACTGCCACCTAAACTCTCGTGTCGTCGGGTGATGTTATGCAATGCAGACAAGGAAGGCTCATTACGAACCTCATCCGAAATCAAAATTTGTGACATGCGCCAATTCGTGAATCTGCCTTCAGATTCCTCTTTGAAACACATCGGTATCACCTTGTCGATCTGTGGTTGTTGATGACTGCACTGAACAGCACTGGTTCTCTGCCAATGACGTTGCAACCACTCGTCCAGGCTAAATGCATGAATTAGACAGTCAGATTCACAGCGATGACGTCAACGCAAGTGGAAACACTGACGTTAGATCATGACCATCATAGTACTTCTGTCCGATGTCTGCCTCCATGCATACCCAGTGTGAGAAGTTTATGTACGCGTTCTCGAACGCTTTGCGCACTTGCCCGTTCTGGTTCCATATTTGTGGTCCAAAGACGAATTCAAGCCACTCCACGACGGGAATCATTCGACAATCGGGAAGATGTTGTCCCCATGATAATGGCCTCGCCAATTCCAAAATCTCGCTGCCGTCGCCTCTACGGATGAACAAGTCCTTGGCCACCAACCAAAGCAATCGGCTGGCCAGTTCACCACGTTGACCAATATCAATCATACCAGAGTTGATATTTTTCAACAAGATTTGTAACGCGGCCCTTAAGTTGCCAAGGTTTTTGTGCAAGTGCTCGGCAGCCACGCAAGAGAGAAGGGGTTCGGATGGATAACTTGTGTAATTCCAGTTCCGGTCTGGGCTTGTTGCATGACAAATGCGTAAATGGCTTGCCACTGCTGTCTCTAGATGCTCGATCATGTAGGGTTGTGAAAATGATATTTTCAGAGCGAATCGTTGCCCCAAGATTGCAAGCACGTGATCCAGGTTATCAGGATTAAAGTTATAGTCCGAACATAACTTTTGTGATGCCGTTTCTATCGCTTCTACTGCTGTGTATCGTGAAATAATGAAAGAGTACCATCTATCAATCGTTGTCAGGTTGGTCGATTAGGACAAATAAAATAGATCATTACAAAGGTCTTCCATATCTTGCGATATGGTCTAGTTGAGAAATGTTCTCCATGTCGATTTCTCTGAATTCCATTGCACCCTGGTCCCATCCAAACTGGGTGTAAGGCAGGAATAGCTTATGTCCATAGCGAGAAACGCGATCAGAGTTATCTGGAAGAGAAATACTAAGTGCGATGAGAGAAACAGAAAAAAGTAACGAACATCTCTCATTAGGTGGCAAAAAATCTACAACTGTGGAAGTGGTCGAAGCAAACACAACCCAAACGGGTTGATTCGGCTCGTAATGAGAGTATTTGCTCACGACTCTGCAGAAAATATCTGCAGGGCGATCATTCTTGTCGTGAGAGTCAGTAAGTGTGTGAGCTTCGTCGATTGCAATAACCAATCTAGGCTCATTGGGATTGCGATTGAAGACCTTCAAACATTCATTCATGTTTTTATACTCATCAAAGAGAGCCGAATCGCAAGAGGCGGCATTTTGGTGTGGGCCTGATGTCATTCAGATAAGGCACCTGGGATGCAAGATGAAATGGTAGTTACCAGAAAGCTTGGTCTTTTTAAGCTTTTGAGAATCAACAGCGTCTTCTTTCGTAACTGCGGCCCCGCTAGCTGTTGGGCTACCTTCTTTGACGATCATACCAAGGAATATTTTATACATCTACAAAATATGGTCAACTCGATTTCTGCATTTCCGAATGAGAATTCATCACCTCTAGGTATTTACGGTAGAGCTTCTTGAAGAATTTTTTCCTGGTCTTATGGCCTATTTTGCACATCTCGTCGATCCAACTCTTCGTATCCCCAGCGAGGCACTTCGTGACTGTATTGAAAAGAGCGGCGAAGAACGCATAGCAGACTGCCTCGTATGGTTCTTTTTCAGGGAATTCGGTCAACATTTCGCAGGGGAGCGGATCCCGTGGAGGGAATCCCAACCGGTCACCTTTCGAGCGCAGGTTCATGTAGATCACTACGACACCGAGACTGGACAACTAAGATCGGTTTAATGACCGTCAACGTACGCAAAATAACACGAATTAGAACTATCTACCTCGGTTAACATTCTCGATTTCCCAGTACCTGAACTTTGGACAATGGAACAAAACTTGGCGTAATACGAGGGAATATTTGGATGCGACTTGAAGCTATTGAACAGCACTTCATTGTGGGTCAAGTACTCGTGAAATCCTTGAACAGCGACACCATGATACTGTGCATTGAACGACCGTGACAATCTCAACTGCAGAGCTATAAACAAGACAGTTGGACACCGTCAAACAATCTGTGAAATGCAAAACACTGACTTGGGTCCGGGTCCGAATAAGAGACTTTTTCCGCTTGGAGAATACCTGGAAACATTACCAAGCGATTTTCGTCAACGATGATGGTATCATGCGACTCAAGAATGCACACACATACCGAGGTTTCGAATTTCGCGATATGACTCGAGCTTCCATGCGGAGGTGAGCTTCTCCTTCAGTTCCTCGTTGGCTTTGACCAGCTCGTATACGTCATCGGAATCAAGGTACTTTGGGTTGACGTTGTAACCTTTGGTGTTGTCCATGGTAGTCCTGATGATCATGAAAAGGAGAGTGGAGCAGATTGCGATGGGAAGTTTTTCACAATTAGGGTCCGGGAGTAAGTCTTCGTAAATATTCATCATCACTTTCTGCACTTTATTGTCAAGAATCTGGTGAGTGGCATCACTGAGCCGATCTGAAACAGTTTGTAGAGGCATGTCCGAGTCGAGTTGTGGGACAGCAGTGAGCGAGTCTATTATCTAGGGTTTAGGGGTGAAAAAGCACCACGTGACCAGGGAACAGCTGCCCCGGCATCGATTGGAATTCTCATGTTCCGATCTGTGCCAAGTTCGCTTACTCCAGTTCCACCTCAGATCACGTAGATAATGTGCTCAACGAGTTTCGGGTATTGTAATAAGGGACAGATACGTCCGGGCACTTCTAGTCGCTGGCAGCACATTGACCACCAAGAAATGGTGTCTTCAGCAATGGAACTCGGATCCGTCAGTATGGGTAGAAATTTCTTTACGTTTCGGTATGTTTCTCTACGATTCTACGCATCTTGGTTGATATCGGATGTGTCGGATCATTTCGGATTCGGATTAATTGAGAGCGCGAGGCGAAACCTCAGTTTCTCTCACTTATTCTCGTGTCTGAGTTGTTGGGCTCTGCGTAGTCCTGACACATTCACGAGAATGTTTTTCAAAACCGAATGCCAACGATGAGGTCCACGGTTCTCAAAGTCAGCTACCTCCTTGACATATAAAAGGGGGTCTTCTGTTGAACGCCGACTCCATTATTATCCCCTTCCTTCTGATTATTCTCGCGATGCATACTATGGTACGTATCTACCTGTGCTTTAAACTGATGCTCATTGCTGAGCATTCGCACAGACTCACCCTCTCGGCGAAGCGTGGATGATACACCTCGTGTCATTCACTGTGAATAATATGAACTTAACTCAATGGTATGTATTCCCGAGTCCTAGTGCCAGTCAGTCTAGTAACTGACGCTGACCGTTTTCACAGGGCGAACACCAGCCGGACGAGAGGGCATGTACCCCCAAGCGCTCTCTCTTGCCATAACAGCATGGCAGACTTACGCAGCGACGCGACGGCGCCTCGACTAGGTCAACTCGGTCCTGCCTGCCGCCTGCGACAACAATATGCCAATTTTCCGCTGCCAATGCCTCATATCTCGTGGCTTGGGCTCGGGAACACCACGATTACAGTAAGTTGCATGTGTTCAGTACTTTCAATGCTGATCTGTCGATCTCTCTTCACAGAACTCGAGACCATCATAACCATCTTGGGCATTATCGCGGAAATTGCTGCTCATTACGATCCCCATAGCGCATGTGCCGAGTGGCGCCATGTTTGGCCCTAATGGTGACTATCGTAGTCGTTCAACGAAATGACACCCTCAGATTACTGAGGCTTCGTTACTCTTTCACGCAGAGTCACGCAGCCTCTATGCATCGAACGATACGCGATAAGTAGTCAGATCGAAGGAAGACTAACTACTCGCATTGGAAAAGACGACCTCATACGGTCAATTTGACTGTCTTTCCTCTATTGCCTCCATCTGTGTTTCCTCGGCGGCCTCAGGGCCGTTCTGCTCGACATCCGCGAACATGATTGCCAATTCGACACCAATGCAAGAAGTCGACAAACCAAACGCGCTATCGATGCCTCCTCGTCGCGCATCCCGTGCATACAGTTCCCGCATGCTGATGACGAATCGAGGGGTCAAGGTGAAAACCGGCACATATTGGGCGGTGTACACCAGCGCACCCTGCCAACCCGCTGTCGGAAGCTTATTCAAATTGCCCAACAGCTTGAAGAGTTGGAATGTCAATATCCTAGCGCGGCAATCGTTAGCCTCGTTTTCTGGGCGATTCAGATTGCAAGGGGAGCAATAAAGGAAGCGACGGAGACTTACGCGACGAAGTAAATGACACCTTGCTGAATGAGCAAGTTCATACACCGATTGAGTTCCCATCGCTTTGCCATTCGGTATGTCTCTAGCAACTCTCTCATGGATTTGACGATTGCGAGGGTACATATTGTTGTGCCGTTGGTGATCTCCAAAACGGTGGTAGTAATTTCCAACCAAATATCCAGAGAAGCGAAAGGTTCCAGTCTACAATACGAATAGCTCAGCATTTGATTGCAGAACACTGAGATAGAAAGCAAACAAGGTGATGGTAATCAGCTGATTTGGCACTACAACGCTTGTTCAACAATTCACGCACCCCACAGTTCCTTTGGGATGCTGAATATGACGCTTAGGAGTGCGACAGAGACGACCTGAAGCACAAATAACGCCAACAGAATCACGAGGAGCGGTTTTGGTCGATTATACATTGCCCATACGCGGAGAAGCATCATCACTGTCGTCATGCCGTTCTGAGGTTCTGTTCTCGAGCGACCTGAACACTCACGGTCGGCTGAACAAAGAAAGAGAGTTGCTGCCCAACTCCCAATGATCCAGACTATTTCACCTTGAAAGAGATATGGAAAATGACTTAGCCCGAGAGCAAATCTTACAGCTGTTTCGTGCATGTACATAAGTCGCGTCAGCGAGCTCTGACAGAGAGGGGAGATCCTATACATACGTCTGTGAACAACATTCGACATGAGCATTCGCCAGCTAGCTAATAGAAAGGATATTTACTTTTATAGGGCCAGGAAAGAAGCTGGTTCCAACTTGCGTTGCGTTTCATGAGCTTCATGTTCTGAGTGTGAACACGTGGAGAGACGTACAAAGGCTATTGCTCCTGACAATCGGAATCGCAGTCAGTACACGTCCAAAGACGACAGTTAATTCGAGGCTTACATAACGAAGTAAATGCCACAGTAGCGAATCTATAATTCCCTGAACATCTTGACACATGTTGCGAAATCCAGAACGTACGAAAACAAATAGAGTTGATACCCAAGTCCAGGGTTTGCACTGTCGTGGAATTGTCAGAAAGTGTCTGTTTGACGAATACATATTTATCTGCTGACCCATATATATTCTATCTGCATGGATCATCAGGAAGGCATACAATATCACAGGATGATCATACCTCTTTGAAGAACGTAAGAGCTGGCGACATGCCTAAAGGTCGGTTATATTATAGTGAGAACTGTTTATAGCGCACCGTAATCGTATGCAACAGCGGTAATGACAACGACTATAATGATCTATTGTCGATCTTCAGCGAGACTAGGGCGTGTCGACGAGCGTACCAGACATATAGTTATTCAAGAAAAGGTCATCTAGGGCGGTCTGTAAGGAAAAAGACATTGTCTTGCAGATGATGAAAGGAGTAAGAAAGAGAACGGAGTGTTGTTGGCGGAACCTTCAAGCTATCAGGTGCGATAAATATATGTTCCTCCAGAAGCGTCGGAGTGTACCAAAATGAGAGTCGGAGAGAACCCAAGACACCGGTGACTGTTGAACGGGCCACGGAACCTCCCACAAGGCCGATTAGAGCCATCACTCTGTACCCACCTAGTCCATCGTATAGTTTCAGACCAGTGATTGGGAAATGTTGAACTGTGCCTCATGCTGTAGGGAAATATCGAAATACAGCCCACTGGACGATTGATTGGCTGATTGGCTGGCGGGGATGCATTATTCTTGATGATCTTTTGCTCCATAATGCGGGGCGTTCTCCCATTCCTGTTCAGATACTTGATAAGATGCTCAGATGATTCGGACCATGGCAGCGACAGTTTCAATGACGAGGAGACACAGTATGTAGCGTTGAAAAATAAAATAAAAAGGAATTGCAGGGCAACACGACAAAAAAGCTAGGCAGACATGTTCGTCAGCCTCGGGACAGCACGACAAACAAGGCACACCCATACGAAAAAGGGTTAGCGTCAAGCTGTTGATCAACTCCTGTGCCGCGGGTGTGGCTGTCTTTGCATTCCTGTCCAAATGTCCCAGTGGTCAAGAATTGGGACGTTTGCCCTAGAAAACCGATGTCCCTGGGCCCTGTTGTACTACTGGTTTGTGTGGCAATCTCCGACTCCCACATGTGGTGATTCGGCGCTGGCGCGTGACATGTGACATCCGATCAAAGGCAGCCAAAGTCGCGTGTCATCTTGCTGATGACTCCAGTGCTGATCTACATATTGATTTCTCTTCACAGAACCCGAGACCATCCTAACTGTCTTGGGCGTTATCGCGGGAATTGTTGCTTTCATCCCATACAGCCTCCGACACACAGAAGGTACTGGACGTGGGGGGACGCCTGGGCTATTTTGATGTGTTTGTGTTCACCGTGACCAACCTCGGAACCACTGTGTGCAATGTACAACTGCTATGAAGCATGACCGAATCCCTGGCTAGCTTTTCTGTTCTGTCGACATTAACTCAACTCAGTCCCACACTTCCCAAAGATGGGCGTCTTCTGTAATTCATTTCGACAAGAGCAATATTGAATTTTTGCGCCGCTTCCGAGTGAACTGCAACGTAGCGCCTTCAACTTCAAGTCGCCCGATCAAGATATGGGCCTCGTTGTTTCCGAAGGAACGTTGACGTTGGCGTTAAGGGCTTTATCAGAGATGTGAGACTCAGTGCATTCAAGGGGTTTGAACGGGTCGTGGAGTCGTTCGTCGAATTTGATCACTGCGTCTCTTCCAAAGAGCTCTCCGAACGGTCTTTCCTCTTTAACTAGGGTAACTGGAATGTGTACGTGGATCAACACTGTTGACGGAAAAAAGGGGGTAATGGTTGAAAGACCAACAAAAAGTATGTGGGTAAGTACCGTAATGAGTATTATTCATCTGTTTGGAACTTGCGCTGACTGTGACCCTTGTGAGTAAGGGAGTTGGCCCAGCTCACACTGAGGTGGTATGTGAGGCACCCCAGACACAGGGGAGAAGAGCATACCAGGATATTCTCGTTCCCGACGCTTCTAGGGCGGTGCGCTCGGCAGCGTTTGTCACGCGAATTACGTACCGTTGATTTCGTTCCGTCGTGGATCACTCGATCACAATATTAACCAATGTCTCTCAGTAGCGCCCAGCCGGACGAGGAAACAAGGTATATTCGTGTCGTATCATTACACAACGGTATACAAAAAGAAAAGAATAAATGACATCTAGCAAATACACAGCAAAACAACAAAAGCTTGACAAAAAAAAACACCGTCCCGCGGTGGGGCTCACGCAGTCGAAGCCGTAACACCGCCGACCTTCAAGGTCGGCACGAGCACATGATTATCGATCGCAACGCCTGCCACAACACAATGAGCACGCGCTCGACGACGAACAAAAAAAAATAGGCTTACTCTGAGTCGCGTTCGCCGTCTTGTAAATACCAATCAGTCGATGACTCAGTTCAAACATGTCGTTTCTTCACGCTTCCGTCAGGCTCGAAATAAAAAAAGGCAAGGGGAAGACATACCTCAGCGAGATGATGATGAACTGTGCGTTCTTGGTCCGGTCTTTGATATAGTTGGCAATGATGGATACGTTTCGGAAATCGAGAGCAGCGTCGATCTCGTCCATAAAGTACAGTGGCGTAGGCTGTAGAGAAGGCGATCAGACCACGTACTTTCGGAAAGCATGCATCGACTGCTCACCTTGAACGCATGGAGCGCAAACACGAGCGCCAGAGAACTCAACGTCTGACAGGAGGTCATCACGATCCCTTGTTTCTCGTTCCAGACGACGACGCACCTTTTCGCCACCAGACAGATTCGAAATGTTCTTCCAGCTCTTCTTGGGTGGCATCACGCTGAAAATGATGCCCTCGGAAAACGGGTCCATGCTGTCGACCAACTCTAGCTCGGCATTGCCTCCCAGAGTGATCATCTACCACACGAGTCAGCAAAAACTCTTCGACGAGACAAAACGTCTGCGAACCTGGTACATCTCCTTGAGTTTCAATGAAATCAGGTTGAAACCAGTCATGAATTCGTCTAGACGCTGTTTCCTTAGGTTATCATACGTTTGCTTTTGTGCGTCGCGCGCTTCGGTGATTTGATCGAGCTCCTTGGCACGTCGAAGAAACTCTTCCTCGCGCTTTCTGTAATCCTTGAGCACCGTCAAATCCGGCTTGTTGTTCAGTTTTTCTTTCCATAGGGTCAACAAAATGACAGCCACAAACGACCGAGAGCCTTACCGTCGAGATACTCCGAGTCGGCCACGAGATCGCGTTTTCGGAACTGTGCGAGCTCGTCGACGCTGTAGATGTGTAGCTCGGTCGATTTCTGACGTGACTTTGGTGGTTTCTTGGGCGGCGGCGCTACTGGGTCTCCCGGCTCCTGTTTGACCTGGGGTTCCGAAGGCTCTCCGTTCGCGGGTGTCCCTTCTGCGCCTTCTGCTTGCTCTTCGTCCTCGTCCTCGTCATCGCTACGTTCGGACGTCAATGAACTCAACGCACAACGGTCCGGCACAACCACTCACTCGATCTCCTCCAGCCTCAGCTTATCATGCTCCGTCTGCCAATGTTGCAACGCTTCTTCATTGGCAGAAGCTTCCTTCTTCGTATCATTCAATTTGGCAGTCAACTCCATCTACCCGCAACGTGTCAGGAAAAAAGAAAAAAGAAAAAGCTAATCACCCTAAACGTACCTCCTTCTTTCTAAACTCTTGAATCTCCTCCCGCTTCGCCTCCAACTGCGTCTTGAGCGTATCCAGATCGTCCCTGGAGTTCTCCGCCGCCGCCTGCGCAGCCTCCACCTTCTCCTTGAGCTCCTCCAAATACGTGTTCACCCTCTCGAGTTGCGACTCCAGCTGCCCAATCTCCTCGTCCGCTTCCGCCACCGCTGCAGCGTTCCCGGAAATCGCAGACGCGTACTTGGTCACGTCCTTTTCCGCCTTGGCCTTGGCCACCTCGGCTTTCGTGATCTCGTCGTTGGCCAGGTTGATGTGCAGCTTAATCCCGTCCACCGTCGATCGTTGTTTCAACAGTCGCGAACCGCCGATCTCGAGAATCTTTTGCTCAAGCTCCTTGATCGCGTCCTCGATCTTGCCCGACTTCGCTTCCAATTCTTCGAGCTCGGCCGTCGCGGTCGCGATCTCCTTGTCAAGAGATTTGATTCGCGCTGTGTCTCGTGCGTCGGGTTTTTGCGCACTATAGAATCGCGAATCAGTATACAGCCACGCAAAAACGACAACCTACGCACTCGAGATCACGCACCCGCCTCTCCGCCTCGTCAAGTCGCTTCCGACCATTATTCACCGCCATCGACAGCTTTTCAATGTCCATCTCCAACTGCGGGCCTGAGAGCGTTAATCGTTCGCCCACGCCTTCCAGCTCCCTAAGCTCCCTCGTCGCCTCTTCGAGCACCCTCGCTGCCTGTTCGCTCTCTTGCTCATACTGCTTCAACACTTCCGGTCTCACTGCGTCCGCTTGGAGCTTGGAGCTCATCCCGCCACGTGCGACGTAATTCCCACCACCAGACATAGTACCGGACGAATCGATCAGCTGACCTGCGAGCGTAACGACACGCCATCGCTTCCCCGACCCCGACCCAAACGCGATCCGGTTCGCTTGCTCGAGGCTGTCCGCGACAAGCGTGTTCCCGATGGCTTTATAAAACGCAGGAAGAAATTTAGCGTCTTTCGGTTTGATGAGGTCATACAAGCGAGGCACGTTTTCGGGCGTTTGAATGCGTTCGTGGATCCGGTCCGACGGGAGCTTTTCAAGGACCATGAAAGAAGCACGGCCGACGTTTTGGGCGCGGAGAAAGTTGATGCAGGCTTGGCCTTGAGCGACGGTGTCGACGACCATGTTGTGGAGTGCACCGCAGGCGGTGGAAATGGCAACGTCGTATTTTTCGGGAATCGTTCCAAGACTGCCCAAGCGGCCCTGCAGGAAGCATATGCGATTTGTATGCATGAGGTTGGACAGGGGGGAGCACGCACATGGAATCCGTCAATGCGTCCGGTTTGCTTGAGACGAGTAAGGTGATCGAGGACTTTGTTTTGCGACGTGCTGGCAGCTTGAGACGCTTTTGCCTCGTCTGTTCTCTGTCGAAGAGATAATGACTTGTTCCTCAATTCTTGTACACGAGCCTGTGCATCCTACAAAACCAAATAAAGCGACGACTAGTACCATTAAAATTTGCATACCTGGAAGTTTTTCGTGTGAGCTTGTATATCCTTCTGCAAATCCGCCTTCTTTGCTTTCAGAACATTCAGGTCGTTCAGCTACAACATCGAATTACAGTAAGCAGCATCAGGTATAACAGATAACAAACCTTAGCTTGTTGCGCTGCTTTCTGCTGCTCAACGTCGTCCTGAGCATTCTTGGCCGCATCCTTGAGATCTGTAGCCTTCTTTGCCAACGCATCTCTTTCGCTCGTCGCTACTCCAATGCTCGCCTTCTTTGTGTTGATCTTGTTCGTCCACGGCTGGAGCTCTTTTTGTTTGGCCTCGACCTGGTCGTGGAACACTTGCGTTTTATCTGTTACAAAGGAAGACAGCTGAGTGTTGGAGAGTAATTTACGAAGATGACGTACACATATGACGCACCTTTCAAGCTATCTCGAATGTTTTCGAGAACGTCCTCTTCCTTCTTTAGGTTAATTTCATGCTCATCAATCTCCTTCCGCTTCCGTTCGATCTTGGAAGTGCTCTCTGCGATCGTGCGTTCAGCCGTGGCCTTAGAATGCTCGTCCTGTACACAGATCACTGTAAGATTGGACACAAAATCATAAATAGAACGGCCCACTTCTTGAAGGGCCTTTTTCAACTTCTTCGCCTTGTTGTTGGCATGTTTGCGCCGTTCTTCAAGCCCGACAGCTTGCTTTCCGTGCGTGGTTTGATCTTTGACGGCTTCCTCGGCTGCAGCTTTCACGTCCTAAGCAAGCATGTAAGACAATACGGAGAGACCCGAAACGAGCCGCAAGCGACAAACCTCGTATGCTGTCTGACGCTCCTCAAAGTGCTTTTCCAACATCGATAAATGGGTAATGTCGTCCTTGTTTCTGTCTGTCTCGACGTCCAACTCTTTTTGGTATTTCGCCTATAGGCAATGATGGTCAACCTGGTGGCAAAGGACAAGCACGGAAACTCGCTTACGATCTGCGCATTAAACTTGCCCTCGTTCTCCAAACACTTCCAGAGGTACCACTGCCAAAGCCTACTCTGCGCTCTCACGTGGTTATTGAATAACCTCAGGTAATCCAGCGCTTCTTTCCTCTCAGCCTCCAGCGCGCTCTTCTCCCGTTCGACGATACGAAGCCGGTCCAGCTTCTCACCGCGCTGGTCTGTGAGTGCCTCCACCTCGGCGAGCGCCTCATCGATTGAAGTCTTGTATGAGGAGGTGCCAATGATGTCTTCGAGGTACTCGAGCAAGCCATCTTCGTGTTCGTTCTGAGCTTTAGCCTTCATCTGCGCAATCGATTCGACTTCACCCTGGTATATGCACAAGTAATTCAGAACGAGATGAGATAAAAATGCGAATCGAAGTACCTGCAAGATGAGGAAACGTTTGTGGTCGAGGTCGATACCTCGACCTTTGAGGAGCGTCTGCACCTCTGTAAAGTTGCTAGAGCGACGGTTTATCGTGTATTTGCTCGCGTTATTCTTGTATGCTATCCGCGCCACAACCAGTTGGGAGTCTGGTACCACTTTGTACGCGTCAGGACCGGGCTGTCGCACATGAGGACAATCAGAAAGGAATCTGAACCAAAATCATACCAAATCGACGATTTCCCGAAAGTGTACTTCAACGCTGCATTCATCGAGATCGGGGTACCGAGCCGAGTTATGGATCAACTCTGAGAGTTTACCCTGACGCATTTTGGCTGCACGATATCCGAACACGAACAAAAGCGCGTCAATCGTGTTAGATTTTCCAGAGCCGTTGGGGCCGACTATCGAAGAGAAGGACTGAAGACGGACACGATCGACATGACGCCTCAAATTTGATTGCCTTGACACGCACCTTGTGGAAGGGGCCAATCTCCTGTCTGCCTGCGTAGCTTTTGAAGTTGACGAGCACCATCATGTGAATGACTAGTCGAGAACTTGGCCCTGTTCTTTCTCCCACTGTCGGTGGTTGCGACTGGGTTTGCGGTCTGACTCTGGGTTCTAGGAGCGACTTCTCTTCTTCTTCTTGTTCAACCTTCTCCACTGGTGGTGGTGGTGGTGGCACGGGTTTCGGCGCACTTGGTTCATGCTCTGGCGAGACTACGCGACGAGACCGGCCTCTTCTTGGGGGCATTTGTGCTAGCCGTTGAGTCCTGGTGTTGTTCGCGGCAGACGTTATGGCATCACGTGACTTTTAGCATGTGCTATGTACATTAACCAAAAATCAAGTCACGACGCCGAAATTGCCTTTGCCCTCTCCTCGTCTCGTTTTGCAGTGCGTTCCTTTGCCTGCTCTTGTTTCATCGCCGCATTGGCCTTTCTCTGCCGCTTCCGTCGGCCGTTCCCCCGCTTAGGCCCGTCGACGATGACGGGTTCCGCCATGCGCTGTTTTCGTTTGGCTAGTTGCTCTGCGCGTTGCTTTTCGCGTTTTTTGTCCCGTTTTCTAAGGGCGGTAAAGGACGTTTTGAGGAGCGTACCGTATGTGGCGTGAAATTTTGGAAGATCGGAGGGAGACACCTGGCGTGATCGCAATCGTGATGGTGTGAATGGCGGACAGATCCATCGAGAGTTGAGATGAGTGGGAACGCAGCGTCGAGGACATACTCACGTGCGTAGAGAAATTGGCGCTTTTGTTGTCCTTGATACGGATCAAACACGGGTACTCTTTCTCGCTATTGGGCCCTGCGTCGGCCATCGTAGCGTCTTCGCCATCATGGGTAACTGGTGCGCGGTGAGCTAGAACGAATGAATAGCGAACTCGTCGACGCACGTCGTTTATGCGTCAGCCATATCGACCCTCGGTCTTCTGTCGACTCAAACAACGCAGCGAGTTGTTTGAGAAACTGAAACGACGTCATATCGGCATCGCGACTCTTTGAAAGATGGCTCACGGTGGCGTTGTCGACGAGCTGCATGGACTCGGTGCAGCTCAAAGTCAGTCTTTGATCCTCATCATCGTGCTTCCCATCTAGCTGACGTAATCCACATCCTTATGTCTCAGGTCGTCATATGCGGGGCTGGCTTTCTCGGTTTGTTCCCTCCTTCGCTTTCATTTTGACGGCTTAGGCCCGCACAGGGTTTCATATCGCCAAAAATCTGCTGAACACAGCGGGATGTAACTTGATACGTGTTCAGATCTCCTCTCGCTCTCCTACCAAGGTCCAAGAGGCCCTAAAGATTTCGGAAGACATTGACCATACTCGTCTTCTTCCCCCATGCCCCGCCGATGTTACAGACTCCAGGTCCCTTGACACTGCCTTCAAGTCCGCCGACGTCGTCGTGTCCCTTGTGGGCCTCTTGACAGGGACTCCAGAACAATTCGAACGTACGCAGTGGAAGGGTGCAGAGAACGTCGCCAAAACGGCATCTAGTGTCGGTGCAAAACTTGTCCACTTTAGTGCCATTGGCGCAGACGTCGACAGCACCATTCCCTACTGGAGAACTAAAGCACTTGGGGAGCGTGCAGTTCTTTCGCATTGTCCAGATGCTACCGTCCTTCGTCCAAGTATCGTGTTTGGCCCAGGAGATGGATTCTTTACGGTGAGCACGTGGTTACTCCAGGTCTTGCACCACTGTGTTTATTTCGGATGGCCAGAAACTCGCCACCTTGTCGAGGATCCTTCCTTTCATGCCTGTATTCGGCGGTGGAACCACCCGCTTTCAGCCTGTTTTTGCTGGCGATTTGGCCAAAGTAATTCAAGCAATAGTCGGACTACCCGAGACGAGACGTCAAACCGCTGGAAAGATTATCGAGGCAGGGGGACCTGACAGTTGGTCAGCGCACCTCTCACCCTGCCGTCTTGACTTACCCTGATCTAGTCTTCACCTACAAGGAAATGGTCGACTTGGTACTGCACTACACACATCGGCGTCGCCCTATCGTGTCTATTCCGTATAGCATAGGAATGTTGCAGGGCGCAGTTCTGGAACATTTACCCAACAACATATTCACCGTGACACGTGACCAGGTATCGTATCACTTTTTGCCTTTGATCGTCGCCATTCATGTCTCAGCAGATCCGTCAACTACAAAAAGACAACGTCGTAACCAAATTCACAGATCCAAAGTTTCCTGATCTAGTCACCCAGGAAAAGGGCTCGCCATTGACCTCCACGCGTGTGGTTTTGCCCAGTTATCTTGGGGGACGAGTGCAACCGTGACCCAGCTGAGAGCGGAGTTCTTGGCTCGAGTGTGTCAAGATTGAAAAACCACGGATTCTTCCTTTGGCTGTATTCATCATTGGCGGAAGCCTAGCCACAACAATTCGGGGTCATCGTCTATGGTGTTCTTTGTGAGCAACATCCGCGTCGCGTGCATAAAACTCCTGCATGTATGGTAGTAGATCCGAGAATGGTCGGGGTGGGTTTTGCTTCCCAGCAAAGACATTGGTGGCATTGGTAACATGATCACATTTCCCTCTCGACACGGTTGGATATTTATTCTCTGCAGTGCTACGTGCATTTGACATATATCATATCCACATTGCGAGTTTGACCAAATGGACTGCTTTCTATAGGAACGGGCAGATGTGGTTCATGACGATGACAGCGTTCCCGTTGAAAATCTATCAACCAGTCAATGTCAGCCCTGGAGCAACGGCGAAATTCCCCGTGATTTCCGGACTTCTGTTACCTTAGATTAAACGTCCTTCAAACGACTGGTGAACTGGATTGCCATTACTCACCAAACCATTGATCCTGGATTAGTTACGGGCATTGCTGTGTTGGCAGTTGTTGAACGAACGCATGACGAATGTCATAATCGTTGGAGACTTGCATGCTGTCTGGATCATTAAAGCCGGCAGTACCGGGACAGCGTTGGCAAACTTTGGAGAAGCTCAAACAAAGACAGAAACGAAAGGATTTCGCTGGGCGTCATTCCCTGACAATTATGAGAATTCTAATCTTGTGTGCGTATATCAGATTGTTCACAAATCGTAGCTTACCTCGACTCTATTGTTTCCTTCTCTATGTTTCGGGGCCCTGAGTTCAGGCGAATCTGACTATCAATGGTAGCGATTTGGCACTGCCGAGGTGTATTTCCTGACTAGGTCTCTCAGAACAGCATGAGAGGAGTTCATCCTCGGGTTTCTCAACATTCAATTGTAAGCATAAACCGTGCCTCGGAACGCCAGAAGATAATAATTCACGAGCCGCATGTATCAGTTTCAAGGCAAGTCAGTCTTTTTATGTAAAGGTCGTTTCATGTATGTTGAATAAGTCGAGTCGTTTGTCTCGAAACGCTGATGAGTTGCCGTCGCTGCTTGCTGGTACCTTCATTATTTCGAAATGCAAGATCTTCGGTCATCCAGTTTTTGCCGAAACCTCGGTTATCAACGGCGCGTCCCGAATTTCAGTAAGGACAATGATTCCAGTTATGGAAGTATTAGTTTGGACGGGATTTGGTGAAATGCTTGCATTGGTGAGAATGGGACGTCTGGTACTGGGGGCTTAGAAGCAAACGTTAAAAGCCAAGAAAGGTCACCTTACGAGTCAAACTGAGAACATCTTGTTCTGATTCAGAGCAGTATTTAGGTTGGGACCAGGATCATGCAGGATACGCAAAAAATTGACGGGTTCCAAGTGTCGTCCACCGCGCGAACCATTCTTGGATTGAATGATCGACACACAGTCAAGTTATTTCTGCCCAGAGACGGAGGCGGCCAATCCTACGATGCATTTAACGCATCTCAGCCCAGGTTCTCAGCCTAAGTCATTCTACCTACCCGGCGGGACATGTTCATCCGGAGGGTTCCTTGTGTTGGCAGGGCTTATGGCTCGACTGGGGCCTTAGTTTGGGACTCCGAGGTAGTATTTTCCGCCCTTTGTGGCTGCGCAAAGTGGAATGCGGAGTCGGAAAGAATCGGAGCTGAGCTGAGATCGTCAACATGACTCTTGCTGCGACCACAATAATAGAACTTGCACTCGACTCTGCACAAATCACGGTCGAGTGCAATTTCTACCAGGTCCCGAAAAAAACTTACCAGTGATTTCACGCCCCATCACAAAGATCACTTCCAATCAAGAATCATTGGGGTCGCTCAAAATTCGAGTGCAACCAGTCCTGTTCCGAGTTATCCGTCACCGAGATGGCCGAGCACCATCATTGGCACCATGACACATATCTAGCTGATACTACTTAAGTTTCGGCGAGCCTTGATAAGTACTGACAGAAAGAGCCGAGTTTTGCACCGCTTGTCACGAATGTATGACAGGATTCGCCGCTCTCGAAGGAGGATTATGCGATCAAACACTTGTTTTGCCGGGGGTTACCATATCACCAGAACATACTACAGTGTAGTATGCGTCACGTCATTTCCCCTACACAGCCGCCACGGTAAGTCATATTGGTAAGATCAGTGATTGATCTGTTCACGGAATGTTTCAGTACGTGTCCCTAATACACGTAAGCCTTGAACGCAGGCATAGGAGGTCCATGGAGTTTCTAATATACCGCTTTCCTTTATATTTGACCGCAAACCATGGCTCAGGCGTTCCTGAATCATGCATGTACAATGGCTGCGTCCTATCGTTTCCATCGGACCATACAGGGTCCGCTTATGAAGCGACGTCACACATTGTACAGCATGCCACGTGGGCTGCGGGCCTGAAAAAACAACAAGTGAGCCCTGAGCGAGTGTCCGCTGGTTACTTCTTAAACCACGCTCCGATCAAAGAAAAATTTCCCCACACAAATTTCCGCCAGAAGAATATTCGCCGATGCAAAGTTGGCGCAAGAAGCCGGGTCGTGCACCCACCTCTTGCGCGGAATGTAGACGGTATGGTTGCTTTGGCCTGAGGGAACACAACTCATGCTTAATTATGCCACTTTAGCCTTAAGCTCCGTTGCGATCGAAGGGTTTGTTTCTTGCTCTGGTTTGAATCGAAGATGATGACCCATTGCACCAGGTTCCTTGCGATAGTTGCGTCAAGCGTGGTTGTGGTGCCATATGTCCCACAGGTAGGTGTTATTATATTTCTAATTCGTTAACCTTATCTTCTCAAGGATCGTTGATCGGTGTAAGAGGCGATCGGTGAGTCGTGTCCTTTTTCCGGACACATTGGCTTAATGTACATTTCAGTTTGATTCTTACAAGCAACGCGGAACTACACGACAAGATCCATGCACTGTCTGCACGCGTTGGCGAGCTCGAGGAGGCCCTTCGAATTGCGCATGCACAAATATCCAATGATGTGCATCCTTTGTTATCGAGTACAACCTCACTCGCTTCTCAAAGTAGTGCGGTTAAACCATCATCCGAACCATCTCCTGAAGCATCAGCCGATTCCATGATCAATGCCTTTGGTATATCATGTTAACAATTTACCGTGCGGTATGATGATGGGCTCCTCAGGAACACTAACTATCGGAAAACATGGCGAATCCACTTTCATGAATAGTACAGCCCGGACAGAGGTTTTTCCCATAATCTATTCGCTTTAATACTACTTACATCTTTCCAGTATCTAATGGGGGTAATTATGATCTCTGCATCTTTCTGTGATGTCTTATACAAAATTCGTTCAGCATTCCATCCAGAAATCATCGGCATGGGAGACATTGCTACAGAATTCACGTCTTCCGTCACGTGTGATCAAGCAATGTGTGTTCGAACACGGGTTCGCTACAGTCGATGATGAGTTGCGACAAATTGCGATGGATCACCGTCCATCATTTGAGGAAGCTGTACGTTTGTGTGAGATATATTTGAAGTGGGGCGAGACACTGTTCGTGATCAGTTTATTCTTTGGAAGAAGAGTTGACAAGGGTTTTTAGGTGGTATCCAATCAGTCGCCACGAGTTACTCGATGAGTTACTAGTAAAAGTGTACCGTGCAAAGTGGGTATCGTTATTCTGTCACCTTTCAGCGATTCACATCATTTTTATATATAGTTCCTATGAAGAGCTAGGTGGCTCTCACTGCCTAGCGCTTTTCTTCAGCATTATTGCTCTTGCGGCGTTGTTCGATTTTAGCCAGCCTCCTGAGAGCGTTGAAGCATTTGACTATCACATATTATCCTGGGCATTGCTGGACATTAGCTCACCGTCCACAACTGCGACATTGCAGACAATCATTGTAATTGTACGTCAATTTCATGAGCGCAACGCAGTACCCGTATGACTTACGTCGATGAGATAGGAACATAACCTCCGATGGGCTCACATAGGTTCCATACAAGCGGATCCCAGTCGGACGTATGTCCTACTTGGATTTGGCGTTAATCTTGCGTACCGAGTAAGTGTTCTCTGAAGCATTTCAAATGCGCACTCACTCCTGCGCAGATGGGACTCCGTGCGTTTCCCTGCGATTTACCCTAGCCAAATTATCTTAGATATCCACCAAGATCTTCATAGTGCACATTTTAAGCTCGACAAGAACGTCGTACAAAAGCGGTGCATCCTTTTCTGGCAACTGTTTCTGATGGACTCCCTCCTTGTAGGTGTGCAACATTTACCTTGTCTAACGTATGTTCACGCATAGAACCAGAGCTTTCATGTAGGACGCCCACCATGTTTTTCGCTGAATTGGATAGATGTGCCATATCCCAACGATGAATTCTCCGTAACGAGCGGTACGGGAGAGACAGAGATGAGCTGTGAGTACGATTTAATTAGGTGAAGGTGAAAGATTCATCATTTTAAGGGCATGCTTGGAGATGGAGGTTTGCGAGAATGTTGCATGAAGTACTCGTTGCAGCATTTGGTGCGAAAAATCCGACATACGCAACAATACTGGAACTAGATCGCAAGATTCGTGATTTCCCCGTCCCCTCCCGTCTGCAGCTTCATCATGTTTGCCATAAGCAAGTTGGGCAACAGATTGTCTTGCAGCAAATTCTTGTTCTTGTTGGGAAGGAACAAGGTAATTTAATTTTGGACTTATTGCTGTAGTTTTCACGTACGCTATCTCTCAGTGCTCCTCAACATCCACAGGCGCTATTTTACGCATGCATTACAAGATATTCCAGATGATCTGCTGAAACACAAATACGGACCTTCAGTAATAGCTACATACCGAGCTGCATGGCGGCTGATCGCTGGTCTTTCGTCAGCAGTGAATTGGATTCCAGACGTCGTGGCACGATCATCATTACTTTGGTCCATGGCATTTTCAGCTGCCGTACGTTGAAGAAACCATAGTCATACATTATACTAATTGCGCCCCTTGTACAGATTGTCATGTGCATGATCGTGACTTACGCCCCAAATTCAAACATGGCTATATCAGCGTTGCATGAGATCGACGTTGTGTATAAGGTGTTCAAAAAGGCAGCCCCCACCGTCAAGTGTGCCTCTATTCTTTTGGTATGTACTACCATTCGCTTTTTCATGCTTTGTGAACACTTTGAACATACTTCTAGGAATATGTTGAAAGAGTATGGAACAAAAGCCGGGAGAATTTCTGTGGTCCTCAATCGGATACCGTCTTATCCAGATCAGAGCTTGACAGAGTCGCAGGCGGTTTGACCAGTGTCATTTCAAAGACCGATGACGCCCCCACCTCCTATCCGACGTCTACGGATCCATCATACGTTCCCAATTCATTTGCCCTTTTCTCGTCAAGTATACATCCCAGGATCATGCAAGATATGCAGGTGTTTTCAGGGTGGCAGCCGTCGCCCACTACCGTTAAATTCGATTATGGGATCCCAGAGCAATTCTCACAAACGATGATTGACACACAGTCGAGCCATTCCTATGTGGAATCGAAGGCGATCAATGTACAGCCAGAGGCCTTGAATGCGTTTGAAGCGTATAAACCCCCAACCCAACCTGAGGCGTATTCGCCCAGCCCATACCCGCCTAACGGGACGTATTCGTCCGAGTTGGACTCTGCCTGGCAGAGTTTCATGGAGCAGCTCGGGGTTAGGTAGACTTGGATCTTGTTTATCTCTTTTTCTGCATGTTGCTTCCAAATGAGCGATCGAAAATTACTTGTACACATACTTAAATGGACCTGTCGGGATTTATCGCTGTTGGAAGTGGTGTAAACTGTCTAATTTTGTTAGTAGGAATGTCGACGATCGAGGTCACGAATCGTAATCCGATGATGGTCACCATTACCATTAGTGTAAGTTCTATATGCTTGCCCATCTACGGTAAGGTCAATATTGAATTAATGTGCACCATGCCATGGCCCCGCAGCCTTGTTCAGGAGGATACCAAAACGCTGGCTTCCTGTGAGCACAGCCAGATACAGCACGTCTAAGTCTTACAATAACCCAGACACGCGGCAGCGCCATTTCCCACACAGGGCGACAATTGCCAGACAACACCACAAGTCTATTTAACGTGAACTACCACCAACTTCGATTCTGAATACCTTTTGCACAGCGAATCAATGAGTGAAGCCAGGAAGACTTGAAAAACGAACTTCACGAGCTTTAGGTCTTGGAAATCCGACTCATGGTTTCCACGGACGTCTCGAACACACAGCATTTTCCACGAAGACGTTCTCGAAAGTCGGTTTGCCTCATGGCATTGGCATATTTATGATGGCCATGAGAGGCAATGACAAAGGGCAAATCGATATTCCAACGCAAAATGCCTCCCATCGGTCTACCTCTCGCCGGCTCTAAGTTCAGTCTTAACTCTTCAGCCGTAGCTGGCTTTTTCGGGGGTGATGAAGCCATCTCAGCCATGGCCACTGTCCATCTGTACAGAGGCAGACGGTGGCTTGGGTGGTTTAACTCCCCGGGGAGCTATACGATCGCCAAGCGCTTCGGCAGGATGGCCAACTCTCGTTTCTGGGATGGGTTGTTTCCAGGCCCAAACGACTCTCCTGCCGTCTCTTTTGGTCTCGATGGCCAAAAGGGTCCCGAATATACTGCAGCATTATCTGGGACGATAATGCCTACTGGTCATATAGCTTATCTGACGATGGAGAGGTGCAAGGAGATGAAATCGCTCAAGATAGAAGGGAGGGTAACGAAATCGTTTGACGTCGCATATTTGGCGATGAAGCACGTCGAATACGAGAATTCAGTCAAGCGTCTACCTCTCAGGGACGCATTGGTTGGTCTCATCCCGATCGCCGTCAGCGTCATTACCTGCATCATGTGTGCACTGGTCTATGATTGGTTTAGTTTCTCCATGATCCTTCTCGGCATCATCTGCAGCGGTTGGGCTAGCGTCGTAATCGGAAAAGGAAGGCTGGTCATCAAATCTGTCAATAATCCAGCCCCTGGCGCTCCTCCGGGGCATGGGATACTGAAGGGAGAGGAGGCTGTGGTGGTCATCAAAGGGAAGGAACGGGACGTCAACGCCATCACCAAAGGACGCTTCGATCTACAGACGGATGTCAAACAAGGGGACGAAGAAAAAGGTTTCGTGCGCAGCTACCACGCTATTGGTTTCTGCTCCCTTCTGCTCGTCGTCCAGTTCCTCCTCCAACTCCTCCTCATCCCACAAGGGACGCTATTTGGCCAAATCATGTTTCTTGTCTCACTTGGCGTTTCATGGGGGTACAACTCTTATCTGTCCTCGCTGGAGAAGGAAAAGATACAAACAGACATTCTTTTTGACACTCTCGAGAAGCCGGAGATGTACCGATTCCGTGCGGGTACGCGGACGACGATGGCGGTCTTTGTCTGTCTACTACTTTTTCATGGAGTCGACAAGACCTTGTCCGAGGAAGAGGAACGTAAACGTCGCGTCAAGATCCTTCAGTCATGCCTCCCAAACGATACTGCCGTATGGAGACGGTGGACAGTCAAGGTCGTTGACCAGCTGCTCGACGTAGAAGACGTACCGGAGCTTTCACTGCCCTACTTGGAAGAGGACGTGGGTGACGTAAAGCTTTCCGAGCAGGATGAACAACTCTTGAACCAACTGTTGGATGATGCGGCTGCAGCATTCAGGGGCTATTTCAGTGTTCGTAGCCGATTACCGCAGGATTCTAGTCAAAAGGGGCAATAAGGTTGTTGTCATACCCAGCCTCTTACCTTGTGGGCTATCCTATTATACGCATCTCCTCTTTCGGGCCGCCAATGTAACATTAGCTTTTATGTCTCGTCCAGTACTGTATGTCATCGCAATTGATAGCTAGACGTCAGTGTTTGACCTAGATGCTAACTTACCTCGATAACGATGATACGCTGATTGATAACGAAACAGGGCGACCGGAAGGGGGCGAGTTAGGGTGAGATCCTGACCAACCTTGCCCTTTTGTTCGTGACTGAGAGCTTTTCGGCAGCCGCATTACGTTGCGCCGATCAAACAGACAAGATCGACACCAAGCGAGCCATCAGATGGGAGAGGATCAACTGCTTCTCACAGCCAACAGAACGGGTACGCTGAAGCGAAAGTGAGGTAGAGTGAGGACCTGGTGTTACACACTTATGGTTCGTGAGACCGCTGCTTTACGCTACCTGTTCTATGCTTACCTTCAATTATGAAAGAGCACGTTGGTGATTTGGATCCTCCGCTGAAATGAAACAGTTTGTGAGTACACTGATTAAATCCTAAGTTAGGAACTTGCTGCACGAATCGAAATAACACATCGAATGCAGGTAGCGGCTGTGGTATGCCTCGGAAACTTTCCTGCATCTGGTTTTCGAGTACTTGCTTTGGTATTCATTTGTCTCACATATCCGGTATCATAACGGAAGACGGAACGCGCTTTTGAACTTCATATGTAGATCAGTCATTTCCCCCTCTGGGTTGAATACTTGTGGGCGTGGAATGTAAAGCAACGTCTGTACTTCGAA
This sequence comes from Austroboletus novae-zelandiae, assembly GCA_038090275.1. Classification (NCBI taxonomy): domain Eukaryota; kingdom Fungi; phylum Basidiomycota; class Agaricomycetes; order Boletales; family Boletaceae; genus Austroboletus; species Austroboletus novae-zelandiae. The sequence goes on along the minus strand of JBBPML010000054.1, from coordinate 54,795 downwards.
GATTCTAATCGATGACTCACCATGGTGGCGCCCTGTGCCTCAGAGATCCGACGGGTTGAGGTAGAGAGGTACCCGATACCGGGTCCAATCATATGCACACTGCGGATATCATACCGAAACCGAATTACAGAAAGTATGTAGAACCAATCCTGACCTACAGTACATACTTGAGCCGCTGAGGGCTCACAATGGTCAACCCATTAGGCGTTTATTTATGTAATTTCGTTGATTCGTTGAAGACTCGCTCAAAGTGGGCAAATTCAACGAGCCGCACTGGAGCGGTGTTAAGATGATACAGGAACATGTCCCGGAAGCTTTTAAGCATTGCGCCATTATTCCCATTGCTCCACCTGTCTGATGCTCCTGAGTGCTATCATCGGGGGGCGTTTTTTGCACAGGATGTCAAATATCGCTTTCAGGAGCAATGCCTACAAGAAAAATTTAGTCCGGGGTTTGGATATTGATATTACGTACGCTGCTTCGAGGAGATAATATTGAATGAAAGTGGACTCTTGAAAGACAGTTTTCTACATAGAAAGAGAGGGAGGTTCTTTGCCCAACTCCCACTTGAGCTGAGGAAGCAGAGGACGCCGTTGCAAAATAGCGTGGGGATTTCGGCTAGAGAATGTCTTGGCAAAGATTCTTACCCGATTCTGTCTTTGCACCACACGCTATTTCATTGTCTTCTCATCACGTTGCCTCTCAGACTTGAGCTCTGAGCTACAAGGGGCCCGAATTCATGTTGATTCAACTGATTTTTCTCAAGATCTCTGTGATAGAAGCAGCACCACGCGGTTCTTCTACGTTTAACGCGTCACCACACGGTGATCGTGATGTAATTTTGGTCACCACTCACTACCCCCGAATCCAGCTTGCCAAGGTCGGCTTACATCGATTACCCAACTTACAACAGTTGGCGACGATGGGTCAAGATACTGAGCGGTGGATTAGTTGAACGATGGATGGCAAACCGGTGGAGAGTGCGCCGGGCTCTCTCAGAGGGCTGCCAAGCGCATGACTCAATAGGTGAGCTAAGGCCTATATGTCATGTTCTTCCAAATGGGTATTTATGAGCGCCGCCGCTGAGCATAAATGTCGTGGGACTCAGATTCACTGGCATTCTTCCTCCCCCCTCGCGATCCCTTGGATTCAAAAATGTCATCCCCCGACCTACAGCCTATTGTAGAAACTTTCATGATGCAAAACTATGCATCAGGTACGGTTCCTCGCATCCTCTTCTGAATGATGGATCGAACTGACAAATTCAGTTTTCGTCGTAACTGCTGTTTCATACGATTATTGTGAGTGACACTTCAAGACTCGTGGAAATACCATTCTTGATCGTAGTAATTCTGTCATTCCAGTGTTAAACATTCCGCGTGAGGTATATTGTTTCGCTCTCCCACTAGCATGATGATCTCAGTTGACAAAACGTAAAGGTAGAATACATCTGGGTAAGATCGCGATTATGGTCACCAAAAAAGGTGCCGGGTCTCATTACTGGCACAGCACCGACCTTGGACTTGGGTTTCGACGATATACGTAGTGGTGTGTATAAGCCAAAGCATGAGGACTCTGATACTAGACTAATGATGCTTGTGCAGGTCCGCTACATCGGTCTCTGCTGGGTCCTGTGCGTTTAATTCTTCGATGTATCAAAGACTTTCAACTGACAATGAGTTTGTGTTCAAGACTTACTGGTCTCTGTACGTTCAGTATCAAAAAAGGAAGGCCAATCGAACTGACCACATGTACATATGTATTCACAGATGGTGGTGTCTATATTCACGACCCGTCGAATGTTGGTTTTCTTGCTATACACTTTGTTTGTTACTAAATATCGTCTCGCCACTCTTAGGTGTGGGTGTCTATCTCTGATTAGAGACTGCATTACATGGTTTAACAGATGTATGTCCGTTTGATTCCTGTTTTGCCCAATGCCGTTATTAATTACAAGTTTATCAAGGTATTGCGACCTTTCTGCTGGCTCTATGGGAGTTCCCAATATTCCTTTACGCCTGCGATCGTGAGTTATTGTTCCTTGATCATTTCTGCGACTCTAAATCAACTCGTAGTGGTGATGATCCTGCGGGTGTATGCATTATGGCAACGATCGAAAACAATCCTTGCCATCCTCCTGGTAATATATGTACCACAGATCATTATCACCTTTGTTCTTTTAGGCCTATATGATAACCCAAGTACTAGTATTTCAGGTGTGGTCCACATTCGAACTCCATACGTACGGATGGTCCTAACTATTTTCTCCAGCCCAAAGTACCCAGTTTCTCAGTTTCCATTTCTGCAATATATCATTCAACAGCAACATCCCGCCCAACGTTCCATTATATGATGCAATCCCACGCTTTGTTCTCGCTGCCATGCTCCTCATTCTTGCGGTCGCCAAAACCCTGAAAGATGCAATTACGATGTACAGAGCGACCAAGCGATGGCAAGCAAACAGGTACTTGGAGCAATTTGCAAAAGATGGGCTTATTTATTTCATCGTGTGTGTTTCTTTTTTTCTTCTCCTCACCTCTACGTTCCTTTCGCTTCTATTTGTTGTCGTCATGCTCACCTGCTGGCACGGACTTGTGTTAAAACTGACCCTCATTTCTTAGGAACGTGCTCCTGCATATTTCCACGCTGTTACCAGAAGATAATACTGTAGATCTCTTCGTCGTCTCGTTGTGCTACGTCGCCGTAGCCCCCCTGATGCCGCGGTTCATCATCGGTGTGCGCGAGATGTGTGAACGCGACTCCAAGGGTATCGTTCGGGGTCGGGAGCTTGACAGCGGGTTTGGCGTGGTATCACGTGCTGTTGTCGATAGCGATACCATGGCTGTGTCTGCGATCGCGTTTATGGATGGACCTGGGAAGGCGTCCGTAGGAGACGGGGAAGCAAGTGGATCGGAGGCGATTCAGATGGAGGCATTGTACGATAACTCGGGGTTGAACGCTTGAGTGCTATTTGAGCTGGCGACGGCCATAGCTTGAGGTGGAAAGGTAGAGCCTTCCAGATCATTAAAAAAAAGAGGAAGACCTCCCTATCTAATATTTACATTATTATGAATCTGCGACTGAGTGAATTTGTGAAGTGGGAAAGACGTTGGTATAACTTGCAGGACTGCATCCCGGGTAAGTCAACATCTGCCACATCATTGCAGAGTCAGCTGCGTACAGCTATTATCAAAGTTTCACGGCGTGTGCCTTGCCTGCTTCCAAACCTGGAAAAATGGCAAGGGGCGCCAACGCTAATGAGCGATCATGATAAGCTTGGGTGATGTAAACTTGCGCTCTGAGTCAGATCTAGGCATCATTCTTTCCCTCAACGTTCGTGTGTGCTCGGACGTCAGAATGAGGCTGCAGCCCAGCTTATACTACATGGGGCGAAACCGAAGAGAAGATGTCAAGGATTCCTGGCTTCAACGTGAGCACTTTCTGAACACAGAATTCATGCGATGCTTGTAGCGGACGATGACCGCTAGCCCTCTCGGCTCATCAATCTGCTGTGTCACTCTGGATTGTAACACCTCGTAGTGCTACCGTATATTTGCATGATTTTAAGTGTTTGGTAAGACCATGGCCTAAAACTTCGTTATACCAGCGACTTCAATGAAACGATTTGATGTCTACCGAGATGTATAATTGGCGACCAACAACCGATTATGCTCCGATGGCGTTGGTCAACGGCAGTGATGGACTCTCGCCCTCAAGGGGGGAAGTAGTGTTCTACTTTCGTCCTTAAGGGAGGGAAGTGGCGGTAGGCTAGTAATACGCACCGGCCATTTCCGAAATGAAACCACTTTACTGAGCGTCTGGTTTTAGCCAACCATTCTAGGCTTCAGCCAATCCAATCGAAACCATCGCTGCCCGAACTACGTTGTTGAAGAGGGCCTGAGTTATTGGGGGATATGTGATAGCAATGATGACTACACAAAGGCCTTATAAGTAGGAAGCAGAATTGCATGAAGAAAATCAAACAGTGTTGGTTGCAGAATACTTCATGCCTCTGTAGTGGCAGGCTCGTGAGTGCGTACCTACTACCAACATGCTTGTCCAGTTTCGACCAGACGGCTGTGCGCTGTGTCGGCCACCTTCACTCCGATCAGCTAGTCGAGTATGTTTACCTGGCTTGCAAGAAACAGAAATAGTGAGTACTTGTTCCTAGAGCAGGATCTGAGAGCGACGTATTAACCAAGACCCGAGAAGAAACCCTAGCGCCACTCAGAACGAGGAAGTAAAAGCGAAATTGATCGAGATTGACGCACGAGACGATGTACAGTATATTTAATCGCATGCTGGCGAGGGAATGGAGATTCGACGGTGGAGAATCGCAAGTGGGACGAGAAGTGGTGTACTGATGGTCTGAGAGACAGAGAACAACAAAAAATAATCGAGGTCAAGTGACACAGCGATTAAATGTGGGTAGTCGATTTTTCGTCAAGTGGAACAAGAAACCGAAGGTAATTCCAGTGAAGAAAGGTAGGGGCGCCTGGTGGGCATTGCTCGCCGGCTATCCTGAATCAGCACGGCGTCCAAAGGATAGAAGCGTACGGAAGAAACTCGACATGTCGATTCGTGCACGAACCTTTGCTGGTTCCACCGAGACTGCTTGCATTGGAAATGTGTCTGATGTGCAACTAAGAGACGTGTCACCTCACCTTCCGACCACTTGCCTTTGTGACAATTTTCAGCAACAGCTAGAGGTTGTCTTGGAGTCACCATATAACCTTTTGGAGGAGGCTGAGGAAATCGCGCAACTTTTACCACCCATAAGTAGTTACGCCCAGTCATCTGAAGGAATTTGATCATGTATGGCATCTATCTTTGAATTCTCGCCTTTTCGCAGATTTCTCGGGCGCAGAGGATGTCATTCCACTGATGTACTTTACACACTGGATGAACGTCCATCTGCAGAATTCCAAAGACCCGATGACGGCGATCTCTGTTGGCCACGAGCAGTGGGTTTTTGCGCTTCTGACGAAGACAGAAGATGAAGTGTCTGCTGGCGAAATGCAGCCGTGGTCGAATGGCTGTGGCGGCGGAGTTGAGTGGCTGAGCTGAGTTATGGGAAATTCCGCAATATGCTGACGGAACCGGGCAGAAGTGGACACATAATATACCTGCATGCCAAGCCGTAGCTCAGGGCTTGCAGGGATTTAAGCCTTGGCCTCAGGCCCTATGAAGGGTCCGGCCCTGCCTGGGCTCAAGCCCTGAGACATCTGAGGCGTCCTAACGTTGGATGATTTTTGCGACGATTACGGGGTATTGGGGCCAGAGGAACCTTTTTGAGGGCGACATCGTGCCGAGACCGCTCTGGCCGTTAGTAACAATTTGTAAAGTAGAGTGAGTGCATACCTCATTGAAGTCGGTGTCATTTCGCTCAATTTCAGACGTCATGGGGAGGCCGTGCAATCGGTGTCCCTGCCCCTGTCACTGTCCCTTAAATACTCTCAGTTCGGTTTTATTCGTCCTCACTGTTTTCGTCCTCACTGTTTTCGCCTTCACTGTTTTCGCCCCAAGTTGTCACCATCCAGCATGCTTGTGCTCTTCACTCTCCTTTTCGCTGTGTCGTCCACCTTGGCGTACCTGGTCACATTCCCCAATGCCAACGAAGGCTGGAACACCACTGGTCCCAACTACCTTGAGTGGCAGCGAGTAGACACTGACCCACTCAATTTTACCGTGATCCTGGTGAACTCGGTGAGCCTTGGTCACTTTATCTCCCTACGAGTTTCCTGGACGCTTGGAGCCATAGAATAACAATAATGCCCAAACTTTGGGTTCCTTGGTCGATGGAACAACTGGCAGCACCATCTGCAACCCGCCAACTGAAGGCTGGGTTGCTGGTAGCGCCTACCGCGTTAATCTCGACCAATCCTATCAGTCCAACAGTGTACTCGCTCAGTCTGGCGAATTTAATATCACTGCGGTCCCGGCGTCTTCTACCACGTCTTCTCTGTTCGTCCACATTATTGTATCCGGATGTCTTTCACCTTACCAAATCCGTCTAGCACGACAACCTCTACTACATCTGGGGCTAGTACTACTAGTAGTACGAAGCCCACAGGGACCAGTGCTGCGACCCTTGATACAGATGCACGGGCTGGTTTGTTCACCGCAGTTGTTGTATTGACAGTACTCACTTTCACCTTCTTCTGATTTTGATATCCATCTCGTACTGGTACACTTCTTGCTTTCTCTGGATACTTTCCTTGAAAAGGGTGTTCAACCCGGGCGTCACGGAACGCATATTTGCCTTGACTTTCATAATTTATGCTGTGTCTTTTTGTTGGACTTACGCACATTTGTTGGGCTCAGTTGGGCTCGAGTGACTTTTATTCCTGATTCCTTGTGGTTGATAACATAGGCCTACAGTCATCTTTGTACTGATCGTGGTGGCGCAAGAGTCGCCAGTCCCCGACCCCAAATAACAATAATAAACTTATTCTGACATAAGTTACAGTATGCGCAAGCAGACAAGATGGCATTTCACGTTGTGAGGACGGAATAGTAACAAGGGTAGCATACATCTCAGTCGATTCCAAGGGCATCGTTGGCCAACCCTTCAGCGGGAAGCTCATCTTCCTCGTCACGAGAAACTTCTGGCCCATAAAGGCCATCAAAACATCTGGCGAGTAGTGGACCAATCCGCGTCACTTTGAGTGGCCCAGCCTTTCCCTTGTCCGGTGGACGGAGATTAAGACTCGGAAATTGCTCAGGGATGTTGTTGGCGAACAGGTTGAGGCACCACATACAAGAACGCGAACCTGTTTCTGATCTGGCGCATTGGACGTGATTTTACGTATAATTTCGGTCAGTGTGTGGGTTGTTCCTGTGCCTGAATGTATGTTGGCCAAGGATGCCTGCCAAAACGACGAAAAGATGACTTGCCTGCTGTAAGCGACCAGCCCACCGCACGCTTAGCCGTTACACCAAAAGGCCGAATACTGAATGCCTAGCATTCAGTATTGCGAACGGTATATGTACTAGTTATGGGACCTAGGTAAGCCAGCGTGCTTACACCTGCCGCAGTGGAAACACGATGCGTTGAAATAGAGACCACCTTTCTCGCAGTGACTATCGCTTGAATCTTCTCCAGGTGGTCAGCTTTGTCCATCCTGGAACAGAACCTTAGGGACGTGACAGAATTCGGACGGCAGTTTTCCTTACCGGTCATACGTGACGCTGTTTGCTAACTTGTTGATACGATATCTCTTACTGGAAAGTCAAGATCAACATTACCCGATTCTGGAGGGTCGACAGCAATGACGGTGCGCGTATGAGTCACCTTTCTCTACAGTCAGGACGGGGCTAGGGAAAACTCAGATCACCGGTCATGCATCATGTACGTACTTTGTACACGACACGACCCGGAGCGGTGGAGTTTTTCGTATCAGAATCAGCGGGTTGTACTTTCTTCCCTTTGCCAGTCTTTCTGTACGGTAGTCGAGATCGCCAGTCCTGTAAAAGCAACATTTGGGTTCACCGTGGTACGATGGTGTTAATAGACGATCCTGAGGGTATGTGGGGGGAACAATGATGAAGAATGGTATGCAGACGGTCTACCAACCTGTGCGCCTTCAACAAGGATGCTGCGACCGAACGTGATTGAGTAGTCTTTCCGCCAAGCCCGATCGCGGCCGACATGACACCAAGCGCACCGAGTGCTAGTCCGCGCTGTTCGAGAGGTTTTGGCGACACATTGCCGATGATCAAGGAGCTGCGCTCTATCTCTGCACTACGCTCTTGTGCAAAAAGGGTACGGTGTCTCCGAGACAGCTTGTGCTCTATACTCAAGGACACCTAGGAAGTACAGGTTTGAACACGTCCTGAACTGGCTAGAAAGGTTCAGAACGGAGAGCCAACTTGGAGTCTAAAACTGGCTTGTCAGCTAGCTTTTCAATTGTACATCATGAACCTCTAGTGAGACAAACGCGAATCGAACCCTGCGTTCGATTCAGCTCCAGAGGCGAACATTGAACCGGACCTAGCATTTAGTCCAGAAAAGTTCGGTTCGAACCAACATTCAGAACCGGACAATATTGCTGCGACGACGAGATAAAAACTATCTGCCAACTATGACATAGTACCACAATACAACCTAGAAGCGAAAACAGAGTGGAAATAGACTGGCCTTGAGGGTCGTATACAAAGGGCCGATGAACACGAAAGCGGTCATACGGATATATATGAACTTCAGAGCACTTTCTGAGCACGGAACCCATGGGGCCCTTGTAGCGGACGCCATGATCGTGTGGCGCACTAGGCCTCTCGGCTCATCCATCTGCACTGTGTCGTTCTGGGTTGGAACACCTTGATGATTTGGGTGGAGAATATTTCATGCCTCTGCAGCGGCAGGCTCGTGAGACTACTGCCACGCGCTTGTCCAGTTTCGACCTCCATGGCTGTGCGTTGTGTCGGCCGCCTTCTCTCCGATCAGCTGGTCGAGTATGTTTACCTGGCTTGCAAGAAACAAAAATAGTGAGTACTTATTCCAGGGCGAGATCTGAGAGCGACGTATTGACGATAACCAAGACCCAAGAAGAAACGCTAGCGCCACTCAGAACGAGGAAGTAAAAGCGAAATCGATCGAGATTGACGTACGAGAGGACGTAAATTCAGTCGCGTTCCTCGACCATGGGAAGCACATCGTCAGCGGTGGTAGTGGAACGGAGATTCAACGGTGGAGAACAGATGATGGAAAGCAGGAGGGAGCGCCAATGGACGCAGGGAGTCCCAGCCGCAACATTGCAGTATCACGCGATTTCAAGTGGATCGCAAATGGGACGAGAAGCGGTGTGCTGAAGGTCTGGGAGATAGAGAACAGCGAAAAAACGGTCGAGATCAAGGGACACAGTGATCAAGTGTGGGCAGTCGACTTCTCGCCAAGTGGAACACGAATTGCCTCCGGGTCCGACGACTACACGGTCTGTGTCTGGTCCATTTCCACCGGCGAACGACTGCTTGGCCCATGGAAACATGACGGCTTCGTCTCCGCTGTCAAATTTTCGCCAGACGGACTTTTCATCGCCGCTGCGGCGTGGAACCGCTACTCCATCCGGGTCTACAGCAGTGAAAACGACAACGTTTCGGGAGTCGTTCGTCAACTTTGAAGTCAGCGTCAGTTCGTATTTGAACGAATCCCTCGCCTGGGGCAGCAGCAAACATCTCTTTGCTTTGTCTGTAGACAGTCATATCAACTGCCTCGACGTGTCTAATGGTACGACTCTTTCTCGATGGCCTATCGATGGACCTGGCAATCCAAGGTGCATCAAACTGTCAACAAACGGTCTCTTTATCGCATCCTCCAACGCATCCTCCCTCTCCTTCTGGGACACCAAAACACACGAGCAAATTGGGCCCACCATTTACCATACGGGTCGCAAAATTCTGTCCATAGCGCTTTCAGTCAATTTCGACCTTGCTATGGCCAGGCACGACAAAATTACCTTGTTCCGTCTCCGTGACATCATTCCGTCTCGCTACCTTGGCGTCGTGAGTGCAATATTGTCAGGGGCTCAGTGCATTTTGGGAATAAACTGCAGATTTCCGAGTCAACAGAAAAGCCCCTTCATGCAAAAGAGAAAGGCTCGAGCGGGCCTCGTGCACTCTTAAACGTGAATCGTTGCCTACGGCTATTTCCTCTGTGTTTAACATCTTGTGTCCCCATAGCTGATCCACGCTAGCCACGCCACGCTCGATTTCTGGCGAAGGGACAGGCTCTTGGAAGCGATCGACGTCGTATCGAGAGGAAAACGAAAACGAAAGGATAAGTTTCATGATAGGCTTGCCACTCGTGCAATTCTGAGAGTACTTCTCCGACAATGGAGCTTGGCCAGTAAGGATGCTGAAGAGGTCTTGACAAATAACCCTTGTTCCGTTTTCCCCCACTCACTCAGTCCATCTCCATCCGGCCCAACATATTGGGATACATCGCGCTCGGCATGACACGTTTTGGTCGAGGAAACGTCCAATCTGGAAAGGAAGCGTTCCACCGGCTGCTCCACAGGTGCAATGTCGACGAGATGCTGGCCTTTGTCTTTCTCATCAAGGTCCGTCGCCGACGTGTACGTGCCCGTCCATGATACTTACATATTCATTAGGCTCTCGTCATGTTTACGTTCGGACTCCATGAAGAAGCCATAGTTCGTGTTGCGGGACTGATCGACGGTTGTCTGGAGCACGAAAAGGTGGTGTGCCGGGCAGTACAAGCGAGGCTGGTGCTTCAAGGCATGAAACGTCCTTGTCAACCTTTTTAGACGTATATGCGCTTGATTCAAGCCAAGACACGTATCCACCAACGAGAATATGACGAGGCACTCAAAGTGCTTGCCAATCTGGATCGTCCTCAGTTTTCAGCTAATCCGCAAATCGAGTGTCTTTCATTGGTACGATTTCGATCTTGTATTTCGCCAGACGTTCTCATTCGATCTCAAGATGTTTGGGCGACCTTTCGACTCGGGAGCGCTCAGCTTTACACTTTATCAGTGCCGGTGCGAGGCCTTGTATGGACTCGGACGTCTGGATGAGGCAGCAACTCAGCTGGACGCTGCATGGAACACTGTCGATGGGCAACCGGATCCGAGAAAAGAAAACAAGGAATGGCTTCAAAGTTCGTACTTTTATGGACACATGCAAACCTTTAGCAATCTCCTCCGCACATATTTCAGGCAACGTTTGTGGAGGCGTGAAATACAGGGTGAATGAGCACACTGCTCTGTATCGTACTATCCTGTCCAGGTTTACCACCTTTTTTTTTTCTTTTCGTGTTATTCTTGTCCACATGATCCGAGTACTTTATAACACCATGTGGAACAACATGGCACGTCTACTCGACGATGTGCTTCGGAGATCATCGATCATCGATCATCCGAGGTGGGAACACCGTGGGCCTCATGACGCATTCGTTCTCTATTTTCATCCTCCGGATCTTGACACGCCGTTACATCATCCAACACATGACTTCAACTCGAAAACGATCACCACACGCATGCAGATCGGTGACATTAGAAACCGATGTCAAGCTTCAAGATTGGACAATGCCATCGTCCGATGGTCGGACACCCGGTGACGGGTTTTTTACATCGTAAATCGTACTGACATATATCATTAGATCGTCTTCTCCTGTCTATCTCTACGCTTGGCCCGATAGACGCCTCGCATATTCGACCAACGCTCTACAAGCGTGCACGTCAACGAATACGTCTCTCACAAAAAGAAGGGTGCTCACCTGACGGGACGACCCGTCATGCCCTTTTCTTGATACGGAGTAGACCTAGTATACTATCGTGCGCGTCGGCGATTTGAAACCAGAAAATAATCATGACACGTACCTCCATCGCGCCCGCGATATCGAGATGCGCCCATTGAACCGCAGCTAGTTCTTCGCCATCCTTGGGCTCGATGCCGTCGACGAACGCCTTGAGGAAGAGCGCGGCCGTGCATGATCCAGCAGATTTACCACCCAACTTGAAAGCAAGTCGTTAGGCAAACCGAGACAACCAGAGATGGTATGGGTGACGGAAACGTACGTTGCACAGGTCAGCGTTGGAAGAGTAGATCTGAGGGCCATAGTCCTCATCCAGAGGCATACGCCAGAAGCGGTCGTATTCAGATTCGCCTGCGACGTGAAGTTTTTGCCAGAGTTCGTCCGACGTCTAGAGGTCACCAGACAGATTGAATCAGGTATGGCGCAAAGGGGCAGAAAAATACCGTGACGTACGGAGAAGACACCAGTGTAAAGGCAGCCAACCGCGACATCTATGGCTCTGTAACAAAGTCTACCTTTTTAATCTTGCATAGTTATGGAACGTAGACCTACCCAGTCAACGTGGCAACGTCGATGACGGTGTGCGGTTTGAACTCCGTTGATGCATAGTAGAGCGCATCTTGGGTGAACCATCAGCCATTGTTCGTTCATTATCGAACGACTCTCACCCGCCAGGATCAGTCTACCTTCCGCATCCGTGTTATCAATTTCGACAGATTTACCGTTCATGGCGTAGACGCTAAAACACTCGATCAGGTAATGATGCTCCTCGAAAGGAACGCTACCCACATGTCCCCAGGCTTACTCGCACTAGGACCAGGCATATTTTCGCAAAGGGGGATGACCGTGACCACATTGACTCTGTGAAACACAATGAACGATCAACTGGACCCTGGTACCGATACGACGTACGGCAGCTTGAGTTGAGCGATAGCCAACGTGGAAGCAAGCACGGCAGCGGCACCACCTATTTCCAGTTTCTGAGTGTTATCCTCGGCATTTCATTTCTCAAGGTCCTTACCCATATCAGCCCGCATTTCTTTCATTCCCTAAGTACATGGTTGGCACCTGGTCAGGACATGGAGGATAACAACGTACCGCACCGGGCTTGAGGCTGATTCCCCCAGAATCAAAAGTAATACCCTTTCCAACAAACGCGACCGGTCTGTCATCGACATTTGGAGCCCCTTTGTAATATCTAGAAAGGTCAAAATAGGAACAAATGGAATCTGCAAACTGAGAAGAGGACATACACCTCAAGGAACTTGGCAGGTTCATCGGTACCTTTAGTGACAGAAAGGAACGTGCGCTTTCGTGGAGTGAACGAAGTTATCTAGTGAAGATTTGACAGGTAAAACATACCATTCCCTTCTCAGAAGCCCAAGCTAGCGAATATTTAGTTTTCCAAAAGTCATGGTACATGATTCATACCTTCGTCACGGACAATGACCTCCACATTTTGAATGCCGGCGAATTCCTCTTGAGTCCGTTTGACGAAGGCCTGAGCAAATTGTTGTTACAATGGGCCTCGGTAATCGTGCTATACATACCGTGGGCGTCAAGATATTGGCGGGCAACTCCATGAGCTATGAAAGAATCGTATGAATGGGTCGAAGGTTGCCGGGAATTGTGGGCTCACTGTGCGGGCCAAGTTCTGGGCATTGGCATAGATTACGCCACGGTTCCATTCCGCAGAAGTGGCGCTGGGCACAAGTTTGGGTTTCTCCAGAGCGGGCTCCTTTCTTCGCGGATCAAACGGAGAGGGCGGGGACGTCTTCAGGGTGAAGTCGTACAGTGCCAAGTGGGCGGCGACAGCTGTGTGACGGCGTGAGATGAGACCGGCCAGCGGAACATAAGAGGGGCTCACCTGCCGCCTGAGGGTCTGCAGAGGCATCGATGACTGCCTCAAAAATGCTGTCTCCGAATGTCTTGATGCTTTTCACGCCGCTCCCGACAGCCTTCCGGACGATCTCGCGACGTGCGTCACCCTTTTTGGCCGGGAAGGCTTCCCCGAGCGACACGAGGGCGGTGACGTCTGTAGAGCCGGCTTTACCATAAAAGACATGGGAAGTGCCCACTTTAGCGGGGGTCTTTGAATGGGGTATGCACGACCACAGTGGTGCGGCGTTGGGGGCGGGGCTTTGTGGGTCGAGGGGGACAACAAGAGCTTTGGACGACATCGATCGGACGAGTGCTGATGTGGATCGCTGACCAGCCCGCGCGAGCATATGTACCATCGTCGGGTCTCGGATGTCTGCTCGAAAAAGACCTAGAACACGAAGAAGGGCCGTGGAAATTTTGCACACGTATGTTTTCTTTCCACCCCCACCTCGTTCGCTTCCCGTCCAAAGCTAACTAAAATTAAAGGCCGGAGATGCCATTAGGAACAGGTGTGGAGGCACAAGTCCGACGCTATTGTTCGCTCTGCCGAGCACCCACCTCGCGCCCACCTTGCACCATATTATCCACCGCCCCAATGGACCTAATATCGACGGTCAGATAGCCGTTATAAAAGCCACGCGGTCGCCCCACATAGCGTGCCTACTGTACTTTCCACCCAACGCGTCCGTCACACGATGTGCGACATACCGTGGGTCTTGCTGCATGACCCGACCGAGAACGACGATCCAGCGCCAGACATCATTCCGCGTCCGACTACGCCACTCCCAGGCGCCACTCGCATCCTACGCAGAACGATATCATACGCATCCCTCGACACTGTCCTCCCTCCCGAACGCAAGGGCGTCCGTCGGCGCATCACCGACATGGCCGAGGGCTTGAAATACAAATCCGCAAAGAAGAAGAAGAAGAAGTGCACATTGGCGCTAGATAACGCCCCCGAGGTTCCGCCCTCGGGTGCGATAGCGTCGTCGGGAACCAAGGTGTCGAGGGGCCGACGGAAAACGAAGACCGCCACTCCGTTACGAAACTTGCCACATAGATTTGATGAGGTGGGCTCTGAGACCTCCGCCGATAGGCTCCATAGCGTCGTTTCTTCTGTATACGATGTCCCATCGATGTTTCTGGGCAACGTGTCCGACTCTCTGGCCGACCAGCAACCCTCCAAAGCGGCCGAAAAGGGTTGCGAGTACTCGCGAGCTCCTAGAGTTGACATCGAAGACGTCCAACTCGATATCCAACCTTCCGAGGCGAACGTGACCATTTGGGACGGGCTACGGGCGTTGGTGCTTTCATCGTTCTTATTGAGCTGTCCCGCTGACGACAGGTGTTTATGCTATTTCATCACAGCGAGCTCCTCGTATTCCAATGTCAAGTCTTTCTTCGATGTACTACCCATCCGTACGATAGCGTCACCCTACCAAACTTCCACTGCTTCAAGATGGACTGTCATACCCATCCTCCCAGATCGCTGCGCCATGTCAAACCGCCCGTCCTCCAATCAAGTTACAAGGGTGCTTCGCCCAGATGGGACGGCGACAAGTTCAAAGTGGATCTCACACGCGGTATACACATGGACAGATTCTGGCACACAAAACTCAACGCCGACGGGACATGGGGCTGGTGTAGAAATGTGTTTGTCCCGCTCTCTACACGGTTGTTCGACAAGATGGAGTACCGCGAGTTCAAGCTGGTCAGCCGGTTGTCGGTTGGGACCACTTGCATCGAGGAAGAATTGACGTTTGGTATCTCCATGTTGCTTCGAGGGGTGGACATGAGGTGAAATGGGGGAAGATGAATCTGCAAATAGAATGTTTGTGGCCTTTGAGCTGTTGGAATAGACTTGTCATGCATGCTGATGCAGGGTACTGCTGGCCATACCACTTCCATATACTTAGGACCTGTATTTGTACTCGAACGAAACACGCATTTCTTGTGTTCTTAGTCTACCCTGAAAGTCCTCTAGCTAAGTGTCTTCGGCAGTAGGCGCTTCAAGGTATCTACTAATTTGGTTGTACCACCCCATCGATCGGGAGTAATTCTGTGTAAACAACGGTTCTGTCATGTCCGACCTGTGTCTAATACTATCTGCAGTTATTGCTCATCCGACGCCGGACTATGCCACTAATCTGCACCAAACTCACATGGGCTCCCCACCGGTTCGTCCCCAATGGAATATCCCCAAGGTTTAGATACAAGACTATCCACTTACAGTCCTTACAAATACAGATATGTACCTACACAGTATATAAACTTGGTATATTTACACAAGAAAGAACCTTCTGACAGTCAGGACGGGGAAAATTTGATTGGGTTGTTGTACCAAGCGGTACATTAAGCAAGCAGCATCGTGCCACGGAGATGCTCCATAGTTCATGCAGTGAGTCAGTCAGGAAAAACGGTGTCTCGATAGAACCTAATAAGTGAGTGAAATTCAAAAGGAAACGTCAATTTGATCCATTTAGCAAGAGCGATGAACGACCTCGAATTCGCATATGGTGCACTGTAGATTAGATATTTACCGTTGACATGGTCGGACGATCGGAACAACAGATATTTTAATCTCCGATGCGGATCGGCCTAAGTGTCGATCATGTACTTCAACTTGAACTCGACTTAGGGACAAGCTCTACTTATCGTGACGGTCCTATGTCTATTCGACGTAATGGTTTCTTTCGTTTCGAGGCCAAGTGATCAAGTCACATTACAGGGGGCATTGCAAGACGATTTTGCCGATGGAAGACACATTCTACTGGTACTAGCGACGCGTTCGTTCTTGCCCTTGTTCTTCCAACCGTCCATTACAGGTTCTTCAAATCCAGTTCTTCTCCATCTGAAGATCCTCTCGTCCTCTGGCTCAACGGCAGGCCAGGCTGCAGCTCCTCAGTTAGCCTGCTTTTCAAACTCGGCCCTTGTCTTGTCACTCGAGACGGAAACGCTACCATTCCCAATCCGTACAGCTGGAACGCGCGCACTAACCTCTTGTTCGTCGACCAACCTATCAACGTTGGGCTACAGCTATGCCACAGACGGGTCCGCTGTCTCCACTTCTGCTGTTACCATAAAGGACGTCTACGCGTTCTTCCAACTCTTCACGCACCGTTTTCCGCAGTATACTGGTTTGGCCCTCCATGTTGCTGGAGAGAGCTGCGCGGGGAGGTATATCCCGCATATCGCAACGTAGATACACGGAGGAAACACGGTCATCGCAGGGGGAGGGAAAGGCGCCAAACAAGGGCATGCGGTCGTACCCATCCATCTTGCGTCAATCATGATCGGAAACGGGCTCGTCGACCCGATCATGCAGATGCCCACGGTCGTCGAATACGCATGCGGAGGGCCCTATGCCATCTTCGACGACCCGAACGGTACAGAATGCCGAGCACTTCGATACGTTGCCCCGGCATGCGAGAAGGCGATCGAGTCGTGCTGTCGCTTCGATTCTCAATTGACCTGCGTTCCTGCGGGGGCGTTTATTAGAACGCTGTATACGAACCAGGGAAACTGTGACGTGATGACGTTGATGAATAGGCCACGGGTATAGCGAATTCAATGCGCGCAAGAAATGCAGCGAGAAAGGTGCAAAGTTGTGCTATCCGCAATTTGAGTGGGTCATGACATGGCTTGACTATTCAGTGCATAAGGCTATCTTGGGCGTGGATCCGACGCGCCGATTTGAAGCGCGCAATAAGTCGCTATACGAGAGGTTCGACCTCGAGGGAGACGACATGAAAAATGGCGTGAAGCTGATCCCGACGTTGATCGAAGACGGGATACGAGTGCTGATCTATGCTGGTAACACTGGTATGTTTTTCACTTTTCTCTGAGTTCGGTTTTCACGCCTTCTTCATGGTGTTTTCGCAGACACGGTGTGCAATTATATGGTATGTGCCTTTTTTTACTTTGACGAATTGTTCTGAATAAATAATATGCCTAGCGTCCCCTGGTCGCTAGATGAGAAACTCGCCGGGGAAGTTCAGAGCGCCGGATACACCTCTACGACGTCCGGAAACTTGACTCTGGCGATCGTTTACGAAGCTGGGTGCGTCACTGACTCCCTTCTTTTCCTGATTATTATTTACTTTATTTTGCCAGACATATGGCACCGTACGATCAGCCGGAGGCCATATTGGTATGTTTGTTTCTGAGACGTTGTACCCAAGCTGTGACTGATGCGAATCGTGTGGGATACGTCAGGACATGATGTTGCGGTGGATCAACAACGTTGCTGAGGCAAAGGGCGCAGTTAATTGGCTGAAGTTACGTGATTATCGGGTTATTCCGGCTGTACGAGTCCGAATCATGATGTGAAAATGATTTGCGACAGTCATGCGTTGAGTTACCACAAAACCATGGTGCAAACTACGCTAAGCAAACTTAATATGACAAGCTGGTTGAGAAGAGGCAGGTGTGTCTGGTGTGTGTCGGAAATCAATAGCCAGGCGAACAGCGGTGCATCGAAGATCACTGGATTTGGATATATTACATAAACGTTAATTTTTTTCTACATAGTGCACTTCCACTACCTCAATACACCCTGCTTGCTTACCTGCGATCACTGATCAGTGGCTGCAATTGGATAACACTTATACTTTTTTTTAGTAAGGCGGCTTTGCTCTGAAGAAAGTTTACTACTTAGGTGTTTGGGGAGTTCCGTTCACCCTTCGGAGCCCACGGTATCATTTTGAGCGCTCAATGGAAGATATCTATACAGCTTGGCACAAAACCTGTCCTCTGCCTCAAGGTATGCTGGTATTTATGGTGGTCAAAGAATGTAACAATACCGTCGAACACACGGCCCCCCACGAACTAGAATGCCCCCTGTTCCTCTACCCATCAAAGATTCTGAATTCACTCTTGACTCCGCTGCTGTAGCTGGCTTTTTTGGTGGTGAAGAGGCCATCTCGGCCATGGCTACTGTCCATCTTTATAAGGGTAGGCGATGGCTTGGGTGGTATAACTCTCCTGGGAGTTACACGATCGCGAAGCAGTTTGGCAAGATGGCAAACTCACGTCTTTGGGATGGTTTGTTTCCTGGCCCGAACGATTCGCCTGCAGTTTCTTTTGGGCTCGATGGCAAGAAAGGTCCTGAATATGTTGCGGCCTTGTCTGGGACAAAGATGCCCACCGGGCATTTAGCTTACCTGACGATGAAGCGGTGCAAGGAGACGAAACTGGAGAAGATAGGAGGGAGGAAGACGAAACCTTGTGATATCGGTTATCTGGCGATGAATCCCATCGATGACGACGTCCCTGTTGAACGGCGTCCACTTAGAGATGCACTCTTTGGGCTCATTCCGATCGCAGCAAGCGTCGTGACCTCCATCATGTGCGCATTGGTCTCTGACTGGTTTAGCTTCTCCATGATCGCGCTCGGGATTGTCTGCAGCGGCTTGGCTAGTTTCGTCATTGGCAAAGGAAGGCTTGTCATCAAACCCATCAAACCAGCGGATGGATGTCCTGCGGGACATGGAATGCTAAAAGGAGAGGTGGATGTTGTAGTGATCAAGGGGAGAGAGCAGGACGTCAATGCCATCACCAAAGGCTCCTTTGATCTTGACACCTCGGGTAACGCGGAAGGGAAGGGAAAGAAGCAGGGAGACGAAGAAAGAGCGGAGACGAAACCTAATGGTGAAAAAAGGGTCGGAAAGGATCAGGAAAGGGAAGAAAAGGGCCAGGAGAAACAGGACGACGATGAAGAGGATGCGGTGTGCAACTATCACGCCATTGGCATCTGCTCGCTCCTCCTCCTCGCCCAGTTCCTCGCCCAGCTTCTACTCATCCCACGCGGACACTTGTTCGGTCAGATCATGTTTATCGTCTCGCTTGCCGTGTCATGGGGATACAACTCGTACCTATCCTCTCTGGAGAAGGAAAAGATACAGACCGACATTCTCTTCGATACGCTCAAGAAGCCAGTGATGCGACGGTTCCGTGCGGGCACGCATACGACGATGGCGGTCTTTGTCTGCCTATTGCTCTTCCACAATGTCGAGAAGAACTTACCCGAGGAAGAGGAAGAGGAGTGCGACCGCCGGAAGAAGGTTCTTGATTCGTTGATTCCAAACGACACACCTGTATGGAGGCAGTGGAAGCGGAGGGTCATCAAACAGCTTCTCGACGATAAAAATTCTTCGTTACCCTATCTGAAGGAGCGAGTAGCGCAACCTGCAAAGCAGAGCGACCAACATCCAGCACAGGTCACGCCACCTCCAAAAGGGGTCCCGCCATCTCCCGGACAGTTCGTGCAATCTCCGGACTCAACCTCCGAATATCCAGAGGATAATGCACAATATAACTTGAGGCTTTCTGATGGCGAAAAGCTCTTGGAACAGCTTCTGGAGGATGCAACTGCAGCATTTAAAAAGTATATCGAAATCTATAGAGATTTACCTCGTGACTCCAGCCAATTTGCAGCTAACGGACATTAGATTCTATATTCAAGCTCATCATGTGCTCGAGTCCAAACTTCACTGTGGTTGTTTATTTACCTCAGCGTAGTATGTTGATCTTACACGCCAATACCATCCACGCAAACTATACATGTAAAGCAACTCTGGTGTTTGTTTTGCAACGCTGACAGGTTTAGTCCGAGGTTGATCAGCAGACAGCGCGGTCCTTGTGATAAAATTGAACGCGCCAAACTCACTTTGTATTGTGTAGCGTAAGCATAGAGTTTACTTACCTACAAGTTTTTCCACGAGCTTCCCTAAGAAATAGGCGCCTGCCAGTCGTACGACTTTCTGGGCATTCAATGGAAGACCGCTGCAGTACGAAATCTGAACCTTTTCGGCATGCCTCAAGGCATTGCAAGGGCGCACATGTAGGTCAGATGCTGATGACGATGGGGGCGTCGACTTGCCACCCTCTCCAAACCAAGATGCACGGGGGTATAACTCGTACATTTCCTCATTGGAGAGGGAGAAGATACAGACAAGGCTCCTATTCCAGAAGCTCAAGAACCCGGAGATGCGCCGGTTCCGTGCCCGCACACGGACGATAATGGCAGTCTTTGTCTGTTTGCTCCAGGCTTTCCACAATCTTTCCCGAAGAAGAGGAGTGCGTCCTATGCGAAGGAATTCCCTACTCATGTCTCCCAAACGATACTATCGTGCGGAGAAGGTGGACAGACAAGGTTGTTGACCAGTTCCTTCTGTAATGCGCGGTCCGGCGTCACGCTCGGATCACGACTGGGGGTGTGAGTTCGAAGGGGATGGATAAGTGAGAGTGGGAATGAGGTTGACGAGGACGGGACGACGCAGCGGCGCGTCGATCGAGCGGACGACGGAACGGACGAGCGGAGAACGAGGGATCTATTCGATGCTTATCGATGTCGACCGATCGGCCTTAAGTACATCGCGGTAGGGTTATGTAGTATCTAGATGAATAAGGAAAGCATAGGAATTCGGAACGTACCAGCGCCGATAGCGTACGAAGAATGATGGAAAGCATATGAGCAGGGAGCGGAACATAGAGAAATGAAAACGAAAAACGAAACGTATCGTAAGCGTCCGGGTCGGCATCGTAAGGGGCCGGTTAGTCACGTGTCCGCGCGCAGCCGCGACGCGATCCTTACACTTCATATTGATTACGAAACCAGGAAATTTCCATACTTACGGGATGATCAAGGCAAGGCTCATGGCGAGCGAAGCCTTTCTGAGAGGCAAAAAACAGTTTTGAATCGCCTGTTGAACGATGTAGCTGATGCCTTCCAAGGGTATTTCGATGTTCATAAGACGCTACCCTTGGATTCAGGTCAACAAGCAAGCGATGGACTTCAGATTTATCGTCTAGCGAGCAGCTTCAATCAGAATCTTATGTACTTAGTACTTGATATACGGACCTGAAACCATTTCTTTTCATGCTATACTGGCTTGAACTTTGTCGCTTTGGGGAACCAGAGTCCAAATCTGATCCACAAGTGTATAGAAGAAGATAAGCAGAACAAGCTTAATAGACAACCTAGGCGTCGACCATCATCCAAGACTAGACCAGCTTCCGCAGGCTACGTTCGATGGTCCCACCTCACCATCCGTTTTGTATATCCCCACGAGTCCACCTCGATTGAGGCGATATCACCAACACCGCGCGAACCCTATAATTTGTTCAATGCCCATCATGCGTAACCACCACCACCACGATGAGCATCCACCCTATAGCTATACCTTCACCTCGTTCTTCGGATTCGGGTGACATGGCTCGTAAGAATTACTTGAGCCTTTTGAGAGCATCAGCTTGAACGCCTCAAATGCTTCGCTATGACGTTTCATGCCCAGTAGCGCAGCGTGCTTCCTCTCGTATCCCTTGAAGGATGACGGTTCAAGATCGATGACCTAAACAGATCACAGATGACGCAGGTTGCTCGACTGTGACTGGAATATAATCCATACTTTGTTTGCATCTACCAGCGCCTCCTCCCATGAGCCCATCTCTGCTCGGGCCCTACTTCGCTTCACGAGAATATCGCTGGGATCGGTAGGATCAAGCGCCAGTGCATCAGAGTATAGCTCAACGGCTTCATCGTTACCCTGCGAATCCATCACACCATCCGCTAGTTTTTCCAGCTTCTCGACGCAACGTTTGCGGAAATCTGAGTGAACGCATATTTGGTTTGGTCGCAACCATGTCAACATTGTGATATCTCACCAAGTGCCCATCGCGCTCCCTCTCCGCGAGTGTTCATGTCGTCAGCCAGCTCGTTTCGCATATGGCAAAACCACTTAATTACGTCCGTGATGTGACCATCCTCTTCAAGAACAGTGCATACTGCTCGATAGATGTCAAACTTTGGAATGTGAAGCTGTACCGGGAGAGATCAACGTGTGAATAGTACAAGCTAATGCAAAGAGCACACCTTGGCAGACGTGTTCAATACTTCGTCTATAGTGCTGTGAATTAGTGCAAGTCTCGTCCACTTGGTTAACAGTGTGTTTGGGGTCAATGGGTTGAGCAATAGTGCGGCAGAATAGATAGAAGCCGCTTCTTCTTGCTTCTCTGCTTTTAGTGCATCGTTCCCAATCCCTTCGAGCGTTCCCACGCATCTCGATGTGATATCTAAGAGGATGCGCCGAAAAATCTCACCGGAAAGCCAATCCATTATCGACTTGTGGGATCTGGTTTCTTCGCTTAGGGTATTCAACGTATCGAGAAGAGCCTTCAAATTATCACTTATACAGTCACTTTTGACATGCAAGATTTCGGATTCATAATTTTGTTCTTGTGCTCGAAGGATTCGTTCCAATTCACACGCTTTACTTGTGGAATCGGCGAGCTGTGCTGAGAGTCGTTGATTGGTTTCTTCGAGATGCGCTATTTTATTTTCTTAAAGGAGATCATGTCAGCAAGGCGCAAATTGCTATAACGATGACCACTGTACTTAAATCCTTGATGCTTTTGTTCAAGGCATCCTTGTCCTGAGCTGCTGCGAATTGAGAATGGGCGAGTTTGTCACGCACTTCCTCGATGCTCTTGTCTGAAAGAACCGAATGTGAAGAAAAGATAAATGAACGTGTTAACAGTGGCCGGGTTAAATTGTCCGTACTCTTGTGTTCGGAGTCAGCATGTACCTACAATGGCGATCAACAACGCAAAAACATGAGTTGTCATCAGAAGGGAAACCTTACCCAGAGAGCTCGCAAGTGGTATTGTTTCGGAAGCAAATGTCTCAGATTATGGATTGTAATTTTGTTGTCTCCAACCACTGCGAGGTTGAGGTCTCCGGAGATTGTCATAGAATAGACATGGGTGTCTTGCCTCAGAGTAGACCCAATTTGCTCGTACGTTGTGGTATCCCAGAACGAGACCGAGTCACCGTCAGAGATTACGGCGGAAGAGTCATTACATGGCAGAGCAATGCACCTAGGGTAGCCGCTGCTACTAGCACAGATGCTTCGCGAGGATGAACTTGAAGTTATGTGGTCAGTGGCTAAGTCAAACCTGCTGAAACCACTGGTGCCCGATAATATGAAGAGGTGTTTGCTGTTGGCAGCCCATGCAAGTGACTGGTTTCGTGTAGAACATACTTCGATAGGTAGGTCTACGAGGAGATCGCCTTTCCGTCCGTCATAGACACGAATGGATTTGCATAACCGAGTGGCGGTGGCGACGAAAAGTCCGTCTGGAGAAAACTTGACCGCAGCTAAATGATAGTCGTGTGTCCATGGGCCATGCACAAGACCGCCATTGAATATCTGTATAAACATAGACGCCGTGAATGACCAGACACGGACAGTCTTGTCATCCGATCCGCTGGCGACCCTCGTCCCGTCCGAGTTGGTAAAGACATCGACCGTACGCACCAAGTCGCTGTGTCCTTTGAATTCCTTGGCCTTTTTGCCGTCCTCCGTGCTCCAAACCATCACCAAACCGCTCTTTGTCCCACCCACCAGCCATTTCCCATCTCGTGACACCACAAGGTCTAAAATAGTACTCCCCGCATTTATGGGAGTCCCAACCTCCTCGCCGTTTTTCACACACCAACGCCGTATCATCCCTTCCTCATCTCCGCTCAACACGTGCTCCCCATCAACAAGAAATGCAACTGAAAATAATATCTTGCATCGACCGCTGATTTGCATCGATCCTTTTGACGAACGATTCCGCTTGTCATCACCACGGCGCTCTTGGATGAGTTTCGTCCAGGTACTCACCGTTCTCAGACGACAGGCCAGACATACTACCCGAGAAAATATCAGGGAGATGAGAGGGAGAGTGTGTGATCGTTCGTTACTATTGCTGTAGATCCAACTGACGCTATTTACAGCACATCCCTGTTCACACGCCCCCATTATAGCATACGGTCATCCTAAATCAACATTTGCGAGACGTATCCAATGGTTGTCGGTATCGATTTTGATCCGATACCATCATATGTGCGTCTACCCCACTGCTCAAATCAATATCCTCAGTTGTGTGCAAAACAATCGTGTAAAGACAATTTCTAATGACTAAGGTAACCTGTCTCTTTCCCCGAGAACAAAGAACCAACGTTTCAATCCTCGCAACACGTAAACTAAATTCTTGATCATTATCTTTTCCGTGGCTACTAACACATCTTGCTCATAGCGTTTTCAATGTCGAGCGTCTCATTGGTCAAAAATTTGATGAGTTCAAAGTACAATATGACGTGAAGTTCTTCCCCTTCAAAACGTTCAACAAATCCGGAAAGCCTTGCACTGCCGTTGAATACTGGGGCGAGGTAAAGGAACTCGTAAGCCAGTTATATACATGTGGATACCTCCGAGATGACAGAGGTCGTACTGGATGTTGCTCCATTCTCGCCAGGCGTATAGACTGCTGGAGGCGCCACGGTCGTTCTCATCAAGCGCAATGCTACCAAGAAGTCGCAGACATATTTTTGACGACCAAACCAGCACATTAATACAGGTATACGAAGGTGAACGCGGTACCCTGGGCATCTCTGCGGTTGCCAAGGCGAGTGGCAAGTCAAACCGTATTGCGTTCTCCTATGACTCGAAAGATGAGGGCAAGTCATCAGTCAGAGTCGCTTTGGGTAATGCTGAATGTTCTATCTTTAGCCAAGGACGAGAAGCTTCACATATCTTTTGTATTTCAGAATCCTGCTCTGTGCCAGGCCATTGTTCCCTGCTCTAACAGAAACAGTGTGCTCGGAAAAGACCATCAAAAGAAGTAACTTGTTTTCGGTAACGATGAAATGGCGACTAGGTATAGTACGGTTCCTTCGTTTTTGCGTTTTTGAGGGCGGAAATACAGTACTTAATGTACAATGTCGTGAGAATAAGACACATTCAATTAAATCGAGCGTGATACACTGCGACACCAAAGTATACAATCTTGATTTGTACTGCAAAAATAGCGACGCAATTCTGTCGTTGCGCTAGTACCTTTTTAAAGAAAAAAAACGAATCATGCCCACAGCGAGTGAAAGAAAACCACACGAAGAAACAAGTGAAAGAGAAACACCATACTCAAAACTTCACGCTGTACACCGTGTTCAAAGACCTGGGTGAAAATACCAAATGTTGAACGATAGCCTCCATAGGATCTGCAACAGATCAACACGAGCAAGAAAAAAAAAGTACGTCATCGACACGCGAAAAAAAAGAAAAAGAAAACACTCGACCTTCGTCTGTCATTCCCATCATTTCTTCGCCTTCCTCATCTTCGTCCTCCCAACCATCTTCAAACCCATCCTCCATGTCTTCGTCCACACCGATTAAATTTATGCCATGTGGAATTATCTCAATGTCCTCCTCGAGTTGTTCCAGCGGGGGGTGATGAGCCGCAGCCGCCACGTTGGCGAACGACGGGTTATACGTAACATAGAGGGCATCCTGCGTGATCTGCAGGCAGGAGATGGTCGACAGCAGGAGTGCGTTGTCGAGATGGGACAGCCTGGAAACGGCCACCAGACTCGACCCGGGCGGACGCTCGGCAGTCACGAGGCCAACGTCGGGAGAGATGATAAATATGCCATTGCGCTATAAAACACGGAAACGGGGCGTTGGTGGACGAACCAATGGCACAAGAACTGCACTCGATACACACCGTAGCAAGGGCAAATCTCCCATTTCGACCACCCACAGCGAGATAGTATGAGGTGTTATCATTGGCGTAGGAAGGGGAAAGTTGAAATTTAAGGATCACAACAATATCCCGATGGTGGACAGCATTCGATTCAGCAAAGAGGCGCTGGAAATTGGGGAGAACGACCAGCCCGCCGTTTGAAGTAAGAATAACAAGTTCATCCCCTTGAGGTGACACATGACCTGGAAAACAAACCTTCGTCGGCGATCTCCAGAAGCAAATAAAGTAAAGGTGCATACATGCTATAAATTCGCCCGGGTAAGAACTAGTGGCATGATTATGGAGAAGTAATTGAGGTTGGACGATGGATGAGGCCATTCCACGCTGTGGTAGCACGCTCCACGTTGCGGTGGACAACTCCCTCGGACACAGTTGGTACAACAATGCTCCTCCCTCCCGTGAAAAGATGCGCAATGCATTCTCTCCGCAGATGAACACGTACAGGTCATTGACTTCGACATACCTGATGGAGCCCAATCGCACGTTGTGACGTATTCGTTGAACATCCTCAACGATTGAAACTAATCGCGATCTCGGGACATCCCAGATAAACCCGTTGTCCTTGGATGCACATAGAAGGGTAGGGTACGAGAAACGGAATGCACAAGAGTGCTCTGGAATGCGCAAGAGTGCCCAGGCTTTGAAATGACCCCGGTGGCAATTCACCGAATTGTATTTTTCTGCAGCTTGAACGGATGCATCGAGCATCATTTTGTCCGGAGGGGATGTTGATATTTCCGGAGAGGGATCTCTGTTCACATCAACAGTACGTCTCCAGACTTCTTTGCAATTGTCGTTTCGATTGAAGACGATGTAACCTCGATCGTATTCGCAGTGAGCGTATCGGACAGTATGAGTCTAAAAATGCACTTCTGAGGCGGATAAAGGATGATAAACAAAATGGCTGACCGAAGGGAGTGACCACAATACGTGATTGTTTTTGATGTCACACACAGATAGGCCGCCTGTCTGGTGGGTTGCGATGACCAAGCCGAGTTCGTAATCGACCTTGAATCTATGTACGGTCGTTCCCGTGGCAGACAATTCCCGAACGGTAGACGGTGCTTTGCCACGCCATCCTCTCTCGATTTCTAGTTGTCTCCTGCCTGAAGAAGAGCCGATCAGCAAATATGATTATCCGAGACAGAAAGAGAGCGGACAGTAGTTTTTCCAGCCTCTTGTAACTGGATCGGAACATAGCTGGTCCATGTCGATGAAATGATGGAGCATCGCTGCATTTCGGTACACAGCTGGTTCGTTGATCGTGATCAAGTCATTCCAGGCATGCGATACCAGGCTGATGGAATGCAATGACTGCAGCGGAAGACGAGATATCACATGCAAAGCAATTTCTGCTGGCAACAAATGCAACATGGCAGGCGAACGAGATGAACGACTCCATGAGAACAACCACCGATTTACTATTCCCATGAGCACGTGATCCTATCAAATTGAATTGTCACGTGACACATGATATTATTGCACGTGCGCCAGATTTTCAGCTTGGCGTTACACTTTCAATTCCATCTTCGAGTATTTATTCCTCTTCCTTCTGGGCTGTGAAGATGTCCTACCTGTCGCCTACTGCGTTAAAAAATCTCAAGGGGTATGCCTACAAATCGGTAGACGAGTATGTTTCCCTATATCTGCACCAACCATGTGATTTTGACAATGTACAGGTCACTCGTGTCTCGATACGTCCTGGCGCCCTACTGGAATTGGTTCATCACTCTTTGGCCGCGGACTGTCGCACCAAACGTAGTATGTTGTCGAACAGCCCTCTATTACCAGAATGACTTATCTGTCGTAGATAACACTCTTAGGGCTCGTCATAGTCTTGCTCAACGTCTCGACACTGTTGATATACGACCCACTTTACTCTACTGACAAGGACGGCGCAAGTCTCCCGCGATGGATATACTTTACGTGCGTTATCCCACCCATTGCTCCGTGTGTCCCACTCATCCCGACGTAGATGGGCCATTGGTTTATTCCTGTACCAGAGCTGCGACGCCGTAGATGGGTGAGGCATGCCATTTCACGCACGAGTTCGTACTGATGTGCAGGGATTCCAAGTAAACAAGCCCGCAGGACTGGTATGGCTGGCCCGCTAGGCGAATTGTTCGATCATGGTGTGTACCAACGTTCATTCAGCCTTCCCGTAGATTAATATCGACCGATCATGCAGGCTGTGATGCTCTCAACACGACGGTACCGTTGTTATTCTTCAAAATTTATGACGTAATGTTCATGCGGTTTGTAGCTAGAAGTTATTTTAGTTTCAAGGGCCCTCAACCTTGGCCGTTCTTGGTGGACCGTCGCATCTCAAACTGCCACCCTCGCCAACTTTTACCTGACCACATGGGAGGAGTACCATACCGGAGTCTTGTACCTCGGACCATTTTCCGGACCCGTCGAAGGTATTTTGATGATTATTGCCATCTACACCGTTTCCGGCATCTTTGGCGAGTGTCCCGTCGTCGGTTGGATACTTTGAGACTCAATGGTTGTATAGGACCCTCGTTTTGGGATCAACGCTTCCTTGCCTTCACCCACCTGAACCGTATACCAAAAGTGGTTGAACTCGTCCCCAACATTGGCCTGAACGAGGCTTTCATGGCGTTCGCCGGTGTTGGTCTCGCTTTAAACATCGTGTCGAGGTACGGTCTCGCGTTAGGGCGCACCGAACGTCACTGACGACCGCCAGTTACTGGAACGTCTTCAAGGCGATGCGAACCGCCGGCAAGTCAACTCTCAAACCGCTCGCGTTCCTCCTTCCTTTTGTCGCATCGGCATTGCTCCAGATCCTCTGGTTACTCCACTCGCCCTCTTATCACTCCAGCATTATGCATTCTCCCCTCTTCCTTCCGTTCATCTGCGCTTGGGGTCTGCAGTTTGCACACCATGTCGGACGGATAATATTATCCCACGTGACGAACGCGCCTTTTCCTTTGTGGAACTCGATATGGATATGGAATGCCATTGGCGTCATCGATGCTCATCTCCCCGATCTCCTTCACCGGTACGTTTCGTCTCTCGAACCATCAACTTAGTAGCCTCTTTGCTCACGTACTCGTATATATAGACCGCCTATCATCCAGTCGACCCCAAAGCGTACCGCTCTATTTGTCTACCTGACGCTCGCTGTCTCCTTGTTGGTGTACGCCCGATTTTGTGCGCTGGTGATCAGAGACATCACAGAGTATCTCGGCATCGCATGCTTGACGGTGCGCAAGAGGGACGCAGAAGGGGTTTGGCGGAATACTCGCGATATTCAACAAGACGGGTTATCGAAACGCATGTGACGGCGCGCGTTTACTTTAGAATAGAGTTTCGTCTCCGTTCCTATTTGCTAGACTTTATTTCGCCACCACATCACTCATGCATTATGCATCATGCACATGCTTAGATTGTTTACCTTAAATTAACAGTGTTCCTGTCATAGTCTGGCCCTTGGTGAGCGCTCACGTTCATAACGAACGAGGCGCGTGAGTCGCCAAACCAAAAATGAAAAAAAAATATCTATGGTATGAGAGCGACAGCGCGCGACGAGTCTAGACAAGTCGTCCGCTCGACCAGTTGCGATACGTTGGCGTCTGCTTGATCCAATCGACGAGTTGCTCCCGCTTGATCTTGGTGCCCAGATCCGAAGCCTGCACCTTGACCTTTTTCCCCTCCACAAACTCCCACTTTTGCTCCTTGACGGTGACGAGCCCTTGTTTGAGCTCGTCCCCGCCCAACAAAATGTCGAACGGCACTTCATCCCTTTCAGCAGCCGCAAACTGGGCCGGCAATTTCGGCTTTTTCTTGGCCAGAAAATCCGTCTGAAAAAAAAATGACAGACTGCCCAAAAGAGAGCGGCTCGACGACGTACCTTGATCCCAGCCGCTCTCAGCTCCTGGACCAGCCTGATCCGCTCCTCCAACAACCCGTCGCCCACCGCGATCACGTACGCCATCGTCTCCTTGCTCCGCATGCCCCTGTCGACCCACCTGGGCCACACGAGCGCGAATATGCGGTCCAGCCCGATGCTCACGCCGATGCACGGACACTGGGCGCTCTTCCTGCTGTCCCCGGCTGCTGCAGACGTGAACGCGCCCACGAGATTGTCGTACCGTCCACCGGCTGCGATGGAGCCGACGCCGACTTTGGATTCGTCCACCTCGTCCTCGTCTTCCGCCTCGTCCGCCTTGGGTTTCTTCGTCTTCTTTTTGGGAGGTGTGGGTGTGGTTTCCGAGGGCGTGGGCGCGGGTGCGGGATCGTTGGAGGTGAAACCTGGAGGTGCCGAGGCTGCGACGGTAGCCTCGTAAATGATTCCGGTGTAGTAGTCGAGACCGCGGGCCAGGGACATGTCGAACGAAATCTACGTGTTCGTGAGGGATGCTGTTGTCAGGGTAGGTATACGTACGCACTTTGTCGAGAACTTTGTATGCACCAAGAAGAGTGAACAAGAGTTCCATCTCGAGGATACCCTCCTTTGCATTTCGATTCGACATCAATTTTTCGTCGGCTTTGAGTTGGTCCAGGAGAGAAGGTCCGCCTGATTGGTAGCTGGTCGTCAAAGACTCTATATTATCCGAATGGAATGTCCGACCTTTGTGTTTGACATACTCTCCAATCTTGTCTGCGACTTCGGGACTCAACCCCTTTTCGTCCGTCATTTCCTTCTTGACATCTGCCCAAGGCAACTAGCAAAGTCAAATGTTGATCACGCGAACGTCATCTGCATCGCCATGCGCAGGCGCACCTTGTCAAGTTTGTCCACGGCAGAAGAGATTGTGCGTATCTTTTCCGGCGATACGCCGCACGTCTCAAAAATACCATCTAATATATTGCGGTTATTAATCTATTCCGCAGCATGAATTCAATTGAGAACGGATCATACGGCATCACTGGATGAAACTCCTCACCTTGACCGTGAACTCGCCCACGTCCAAACGCGTCAGAATGGTGCATAGCAAACTAACGATCTCCGCATCCGGAATCATCGAATCCCACACGCCTACAATGTCCAGATCCTGAGCACATACACGCCGAGTTAGAACAACCTCTCAGACGACGGAGACAGACTCACCGCTTGCATGAACTCTCTCATCCGTCCCTTGGACATGACGGGACTGTCTCTCCGGTATACCTTGCCGACCTGCCAGAGCTTGCCCTGGATCGTCGCGCCAGACATGGCCAGGTACCGCGCCAAAGGGACGGTGTGATCGTAACGGAGCGCGAGCTGCTCGCCGCCTTGGTCCATCAGATCGAAGATGAGCTTCGAGTCTTCGCCGTACTTGTCCGTCAGCACGTCCTTGCGCTCGAACACGGGAGTGTCCAGACAGCTCCCTCCGTACGACGTGAACACGTCCTTGACGATGCGTTCAATGTGCTCTCGACAGAACATCTCGGCCGGTCCATAGTCTCGGGTGCCCTAGAAAAGGACGTGCGTTTAGTCGAGCCAGCAACGGATCACGCGAATCCGATCGCTCACCTTGGCGGTCTTGAGCAACAGTCGCTCTTTTTTCTTTCCAGCAGACCCAGAGGCCGCCTCAGCCTTGCCAATCGTGCCATGCGCTTGCTTGAGCTCGCTGAGCTTCTTCTTGGCGGCGTCGAGCGCAGAAGGGTCGGTGTTTTGTAGCCTGAGTTCGTTGACGAGCGCTGTTTGCTGTGCGATTTGAGCTGTGAGGGATTCGGTGGACATGACGCGCGTTGGGATGCGGGTCAGCGATCGATAAAAGCAAGTCCGCAGTAGGGCATGACTAGCACTCAGCATCAAATCTGGTATACAAATTTAATAAATAAAACCGTCCTCTTGACTCGACTTCGAGGACCCCGAACACCCCTTAGTCGAAACCCAGTCCAAGTACCATTCGAACGCGGCGTGCGCATCTCCGAGCAACGTGCACAAAAGCGCCCTTTCCGTCTCTGAAAACTGACCGTCCTCGCCGTATTCATCTATCGCCAACAAAGACAGCGGCAGGTCGTCGGTGCTCATCAGCTGTTCCACCACCTTGTCTATCCATCGCTTCCATACCCCGCGAGTGGCGTTGATATTTGGCAGGCACGCGTGCAGGATTCCCAGACGGCGATCTTGCCCCTCTTGCACCGAGGAATCCTTGACGTCGTGGAAGAGCAACAGACACACCAAAACCGCCATCGTCGGCCTTGTCCCAACGCAAAACCGCTGCATTCGTGGATTCCCGAGCGTTCGAAACAGAAGATCGGCCTGGATTTTCTCCGCGTCCAGCGAAGAAAGGTAGTAATTGTACATCCACGAAGCACAGAGAGAGACGATGAACATGATCTGACCAAACAGGGTGCCCTGAGGGATGAGCAGGAGCTCGAGGATGAACTGAAACGTGAACAGGAAGAGGCACACGACACCCATGGCAGAGTAACCCTGGTGAAGACCGCGTTGAAATCTGTTCCTTGTCGTCGAACCGGTATCCAGTTCGAAACGTGCTCTCGTGATGACGTTGACGCCCCCTTCATCGCCTTTGACCACGACTACGCTGTCTTCTCCAAGCAGTATCCCAGGTGGAGGATCCGCTACTGAATTTCGAACAGTTTTCCTGATCATGATTTTTCCTCTGCCACTGACGAAAGTGGCGAGACCACTGGCGATCATCCCGAACAATATCATCGAGAAGCTGTACCAATCGTGAACCAGCGCGCACATGATGCAGGTCGTGATGCTGATTGTCATCGGAATGAGCCCAGGGAGCGCATGTGACAGAGGCAGTCGTTCAATGGGGGCGTTGTAGTCGACCGGGCCCATGTCAAGGTATGCAACATCGATCGGATTCGTCAACCTGCCTGGAACCACGACCTCGACCATCTCCTTGCTCCTCTTTACCGCAAGATATGCTAGATGCCCCGTGTGCACTGTCGTCCCAGACAGTGCTGCGATATACTTGGGTCCCGTTCTTCCGTCGAGCCCCAGACCTAGCAAGACAGGCGATGGGTCGCTTGGCGGATGCCACCCATCCCATACTCGTGGGTTCGCCATGCGTGCAAAGCGTGCAGCGAACGAAAAACTCCCCGGACAGTTATACCATCCAAGCCACCGCCTGCCTTCGTAGAGGTGGACGGTGGCCATGGCGGCGATAGCTTCCTCGCCCCCAAAGAAGCTGGCTACTCCGGACAGGTTGAGCGTGAACTTGGAATCCGCAAGAGGTGTGCTGAGGGGAGGCATCGGTGTCAGCGCTAGATGACGAACACATCGTTATCTTTAAGTCAAGTAAGTATGTAGTATCGACAAATATTGTACAAGAGAGAGCCTGTTTGAATGATCTCGGCTATCGAGGCCCGTCTGGATTTTGTTTGTATCTGTGTGGCCGTATTTACCGCGTCGCCACTCCGTTCTCCGCTTCTCTTCAACGCTCACCGACGGCGACCTCGACAGCGACGACGACAGCAAAAAGATACTCAACAATGGATGACGGTACGTCTTCAGCATCAGCTCCGACGACGACGACAATTTCTGCATTCGATATTTTCTGCGGCAACAACCCGCCTCAGCATAGTGGACTCCCACCGCGCTTTCACCACTTGCGTTTTTGAAAACGACGCTGGGGATTCAGTACCTCTCTCTCTCTCTTTCTCTTTTGCTGGTGGTCAGCTCAAGGCTGGCGTCTCTCTAGCCTCGCCTTTTTTCCCATTCTCTGCTGTTCAGCATAGTCACGGCACAGCCACACACATTTCTCTCCCCCTGTCCTCTCCTCTCCAAACCAACTCGCCGATGAATCAACGTTGATATTTTTCTCTTCCCCATTCGCGGTACCCCTCTGGCGCCCTCTTGTCTTTATTTTCGTCAGCTTGGAACTCTCAAGATATTGCTCCGTCCGGGATCAGCATCCCAGCAGACGCAAACATGAATGGTGGCCCACCTCACGGTGATGAACCTAGTTGGAACACTGGTGCTCGGTCCCCCGGCCGTGATCGCGGAGGCGAGCTTCCCCGTCGCTCCAGCCGAAGCAGGAGTCCCGGGCGCGACGACCGAGACCGAGGGTACGAGTCTTGTCCTCCTCACCTTATGTCACCGTATAACTATTGGTTCACTCAGTGGCCGCGAAGGAGGTGGTCTCAACCCAGGAAATAACCTTCATGTCTCGGGTCTAAGCCACAGAGTCGACACCCGCGACCTCGAGCAAATCTTTGCTAAAATTGGCCGTGTATGTCTATGTTTTCTTCTTTTAATGTTACCTTTGGCTCTACGTCTTCGAGGTGGAGATAGTGGGCCTGCTGACGATGAGTTGCTTTCCAGGTCAAAAAAGCATCCGTTATGTACGACCCTCACACTCGCGAATCTCGTGGGTTTGGTTTCGTTACTATGGAGACCGCCGAGGAGGCAGATGCTGCAATCACTGCGCTGAACGCGACAGAAATAATGGGTAAAATCGCCACGGTCGAAAAGGTGATGTGGTGTTGTTCTGCCGTGTGTTACAGGCATTGACCGTCGTTGATTTCAACATCAGGCGCGCCGTGGGCGTGCACGTACACCTACACCTGGACGCTACTACGGCCCACCAAAGCGCCACGACAGTGCGTTTGCGTTTGTTTTATTGTAGAGACGCGACCTCAGACTTCTTGTAGACGAGCGACCTTATGATCCCCGGCCGTACGACAGCCGCTACTCGCGTGACAATGAGCATCGAGGTGGCCGTGGCGGACGTTACGAAGACCGCCCACGCGGCGACTTTGAGCGTGGCTACCGGGAATACAGTGATCGCGGCGGGTACGAACGAGGATATGGAGGTGGACGCGACTATGATCGTGCCGGCCGCTATGAAGACAGGAGGTACTAGATTGGGCAAACATGCAAGGCTGAAGCCCATTTTATATCTTCCCCCGGCTCATGTGCCGCGTGTGTTTCACTTGTGTCTGCCTATTATGCTGGTAATTCCCGTAGTGTATTCGATGAGTCGTCTGATACGAGTTCAATACGAGTTGTTTGCTATTTTTTTCATTCGCTTTGGCGTAGACTTGGCGTTTTTTTCGAATTTCTCGCAAGCTAGCCTATAGTAAATAATCCACGTTCCTCCCCTTCAGTTGTGACCGGGTCACCGTCGTAGAGTTACTGTGTTTGGCATTTTTCTGACCTTCACTCCCACGAGGGACGAAATTTGTGGCGGTTCCATCGCGATGACCCACATTGGCTCAACGTTCTTCAAGCTGTTTTCGCGAGCACCGCGATGTCTGGATCATTTGAACGTTCTGCTTAGAGTTGGGTAGCATGATTCTCATCCCGGTATCACCTTCCAGCACCCTTTTCCTGGACTTGGGAACCCACTTTTCGTCCCCTGTGTCCTCCGTCTTTGGTCTCAGCTGTGGTATGAAAGGAGCGGGGGAGAGCGTATTGGCATTACGCGTGTACTAGTAATGCTAATTACGGTGGCTAGGCGGCTAAGACAGGTGGGAACGTGGTGATCACTCTGAACACGACCATCCACAGCAGGCTCACGCGAACAGAACAGGAGCCAATTTCCTCGAACAATCACTGTCGTCCACACAAAATCGACCTATCTGGAAACGACCACCAAATTTCCTTGTGGGTTCGACCTCTGTCGCTTCCCAAGCCCGTTCGACTCGGATTGACATCTCTTTAGTCTCGGCACAAACACATCCGCGACCTCTGCCAATGGACCATCCAGACAACCCACAAGTCACGACGATGCGTACGAGCACCCGCTTGATCCCTGATATCTCCAGTTTTCCAACAAGCTCCACCAGACGCAGATATTGACGCCCGTGTAGATATGATTGACCCTGCGCGACCGAGCCCATCTGCCGCCGGCAGCACATACCCGATCGTGCCCCTTCCTCCACCGTCGCCCGCACCAGACATGCACCCCATGATAGGACATCCAGTCAAGTTAAAACGAAACATATTCGCCTTGATCATTGGGATCGACGATTATTCGGGTTGCCCAAAGCTTCGAGGGGCAGTCGCCGACGCGAAATCGTTTCAAGCGTACCTGGAACATGATCTTCAGATACCAAAAGATCAAATCACCACGCTCTTCGACGGACAGGCTACTCGCAAAGCTATCATACAGGCCTTCAAGGACCTGCAGAACAATGAACGTATCAAAGAAAACGATCCTATCGTAATCTTTTTCGCTGGACACGGGGGTGAACTTCCTTGTCCACTTTTCTGGGTAGCGTTGGGCAATGTCAAGATACAATGTTTGGTCCCTCAAGACTATGACGAGACGAACGTTGAGCATCATCCGATTCCAGATCGCACGATTGGTGCATTGATCGATAAGATCGCCAAAGAGAAAGGGGATAATATCGTACATGTTCCCTTAGAACTATTTCCTTTGCCATTCTGCTGACTAAGTCGTATAGTGCGTCATCCTCGATTGCTGTCACTCTGCCTCTGGGACTAGAGTGAAAAACGAGGCATATACACCCCGGACTGCGAATCTGAAATGTACGATTCGAGGAGACCTCGATCTGCATATTTGGAACCGGGTTGGCAAACATGGCGTTGGTTTCGCTCGTCGTGGTCTCCAGTCGCACGTCCTGTATGCCGCATGTGGTGAGAAAGAGCTGGCTTATGAACATCAAGGGCGTGGTCTGTTCACTACAGAGCTTTTGAAAACGCTCCGGAGCAACGTCATGGAAGATCTCACCTACGTTGAAGTACTTGAACGCTTACAGCGCGTACACTTCGTCAGGTGGTCAACAGTCCCATTCGGAAGGCCATCGTGACGCTGACGCTATTCGATCCCTTCAGCCAAAATCCTCACTGCGAAGGAGTTAACCAGCATCGTGTCATATTCGATGTCAAGACGCCTGCCGGAAGGCAAGTTCGCCACTCTGTTCGTGCTGAAGAGAGTGGTAAGTTTACCTTTGGGGCCGGTTTGGCGCATGGCATTGGGCGTGGTGTGGAGTTCAGCCTGTACAGCGATCAAAGGCAAGCCGCGGGTGAAATAGAGGTCGACGAGACTGCCGTGATCGAGGATTTTCAGACCACGGTGACCCCGCCCAATCGTCCTGTAAACGCGTCATTCGCATTCGCAAAGGTCAGACGTGTCGGAAATCTACCCATCTTCCCCGCGCCTGGCGGAGACTCGTTGCGTGTACTCGAAAAGACTATACAGCGGATGAAGGCCAACGATGATGTCCTCACGTTCCGACTGGTCGAGACTGTCGAAGAAGCCAAACTGGAAGTGAAGATCGAGAGCCGTTTGGCAGTCCTCCGAGTTTTAGATGGACGGTTGAAACGGTTTGGAATGAAAGACGTCGCTTTCAACATGAAGGTCGATTATCTCATTCATGCTTTGGAAGCAGCCGCGCACTACTACTGGTACCTCGGTCTTACAAAGGAAAACAAGCTTGTCGATACCGATGACGGAGTGGTAGTCGATTTCTACCAGCTAGAGGAGTCGGAAGAAGAATACAGTTTGGAGGACGGGCTGCCACTTCTCGTCCCTGTCAAAGGGCCCGGGTATCGTACCAAGGACGTTGGCGCATCGGGAGCCATAGACGTGATCGATTTTGTCGTCGAAAAGGACAAACTGTACGGGATCAAGGTCACCAACAACACGAAGCGGGATCTGTACGTGAACGCGTTCTTGTTCAACAACGGCAGTTTAAGCATAGGTGAGCACATCCGTTCGTCGTCGGCTACGTTGGGACGATGTCGATCTTCTCCAGCCCGATACTACACGCAGTCGGTGGGCATGGGTAAACCCGACCCTCCCTTGAAGCGTAACGGGACATTCACGATGGGATACGGACCCGGCGGGACGGCTCCGTTCGAATACTCGCTGAACGACGGCCAAGACGTCGACGTCGGGTACCTCAAACTATTTTTCGCGACACGACCGATCGACCTGTCCGACGTCGAGCAGGTATCACCGTTTACGAACACGGGCGGGTTGGCGATCGAGGATGGGCGCAAGGCGAAGCTCAAGGTGATGCCGGTCATGATGCCGAGTGTGCCGACGGAAGTTTGGTTCACGCTGGACGTGCCTGTCGTGCAGAGACGGCATCCAAAGGGTGATGTCTAGTCCTCTTTCTTCCGATTCTTGCGGAGAGTAGCACCGAGCGGTGGTGGTGTAAGCAATTCGAACCCACGATGCTAAACGCAGTTTAGTCATTTGTGCCACTGGTCAGAGATCCATCACAGAATGCGTGACAAACCGGCAAGATTACCTAGACAGCGAGCATGCAAAGCACGTTAGCATGCTTGAGCGAAGAAGGGGGGACACCGCGCATACCGGCATTCCGGGACCTGTTCACTGTGAGGCTGTGGTTTCGACATGGTCCGAAGACGATGACAATCGTTGGGGACGTGACTTGAAGCTTGAAGCTTGAAGCATCTATCTACCACTTACGCGCTCGCCATCTCCGACGCCGCTATTACCAGCTCGTCGGATTCCAAAACCCGAACATGCAGTCAGCTCGCGGTCGCGACTCGACATCTTCCGCTCCTCCTATACTACAAGCGTCATCCACGCCACAATCGTCTGTACCGAGTCGAAATTTTGGAATGCAACCATGGTGCGTACCAGTCAGCCACAGCTCGTCGTCAGCCGCCATGTTTCTAGGCCTTAAAAGCCAGGGATCTTCGGCTCTGAGCACCAGGTCCCCCAAGCACTTGTTCCTCTATACCCTCTTCGCCTTTTTACACGATGCGCGTTCTCTCTGTCGTCTCCGCCCTTCTCTTCGTCGTCACCAGCTTCGCCGCCGTCGCGCCCGCACACAACTCGTCCGCCACTGTCTCGCATAACACAACCGTCTCGCACAACACCACCGACACCCACAAAGTCAATCCTCTCATCCACCAGTCCGTCGATTCCTCCCAGATCGACACCGCAGTCTCTGCTCAAGGTGACGAGTCTGCCCAGAACATGAAGAACATCATGTCCGACGCTACGGGAAAGCTTGATCTCATGAGCAAGCAGCTTTGTATGTATTTTCTTCCCTCATGTAATGCTTCCTGACCGTCGTCGTTTAGCCACCGGCCTTCAGCAATCAGATCTCCAGAGCGTCATGATGGTCATCTCCCAGATGAATGCGATGCTCTCCGAGGTTTCCGACCAGATGGAGACTGCGTCGGAGCGTGTCGAGATGACTTCGTCCAACGCGTCTTTCCTCAGCCCATTTGTGTTTGATCTCCTCTGCGTGAGTCGAGGTTCGTGCTCGAGGATTTCAATAGCTGACAATTCGGTCCCAGTTGATTGCCACGATCTTGTTCAACCTGATTCTGGCGATCAAGGGCATCCTGTGGAACGCCGGCTATGAGATTATCGTCATCATCAAAGAGTTGTTGTACGTCCTCTTTTTTGATCCTCGTCGCGCATTTACGGTATGGATACCTTGTACTCCAGGACTTGCATCTGCAAGCTGCTTGTCTTCCTGAGACCATGCATCGATGGTATCTTTATCTTGGGCCCCATCTTCGAGTTGATCAAGTGCCTTGTCAAGACGCTCGCTTCGATCTTTGGTATTGAAGAGTACTATTAATTTCGTCCTAGGAACAATATATGCTTGTGGATCGTACAAGTACGTTGAATGTATGAATGAAATGAGAAATGTCGAGCAGGACAATCCGACGAAAGCCTGTCGACGCAAGTGTTCACTACCTGACCGGGGGTTGGTGTTGGGACGCCTCCCACAGATCGTACGTATCTCGCTTGCCAATCATAACGAGGGATATATGTCGGTGAAATGCGGAAATACTGATGGGCTTGACGTCACGGTGTGGATTTCATCTTTTGTCGGCATACTTTATAATGGAAATATTGTATTTAGACCTTCTCTAAAGTCCGCCCCCTTCTTCCAGTCTTTAGACGATCTTGATGTCGTTACAGGTGAGCCAATGCTTTTCGGAGGCAAGGTGGATGACCTTATGGAACTGGGCCAGGAAGTGGTGTCCAGGATTACCCTTGGGGAAGGAACTGCTTTGGATGGCAACCTGGTCGTCGACGTAGAAGTGGATGGGCATGGGGGGTTCGTCTTCCAGGACAAGTTGAGCCACGAGGCTATTGATCAGTGATAAAAAACACGTGGGAAAAGCGCCGGCACTGTCACAACAAATTCAAGACTATATCATTGCACATACATATATGCCTTGAAGTGGAGGCCGGTCGAGTGGTTGCCTTTGCGGTATACACCAGCAGTGGCTCGGTGCAACGTGGTGGGTAAAACAATGTCTAATGTCTCAGTCAACTTCGAACAAGACTTTAAGTTCGTTCCATTTCGTGGTACCAGACCACTCGTTTCATCCCCCCCGCGACGTCTGCGCTTTACCAACGCCATCAGAAAGCGCGAATCTCTGCGCACTCCAACTTCCTCGTTTTGTGAAACAGTCGCACCAGGTATGTCAGTCCTGCCCTGAAGAGGTGAAAACCATTATTACCTCGTAAAGCGCATAGCCAGGGCACGGATAAATGCGCTGCGCATTATTTTTCATAGTGATCTATTGGGTCGCTTGACCAATCTCACCGGAATACATGGTTACATCGCTTTCGCGGCTCGCTCGTATACTTGTGGAATTTCCAGACGGATATAGTCGTCCGTGTCATGTTCATTATTTTCTATTTTCTTCTGACGGACTGGCAGGATATACAGTAGTCAAATTCGTTGACCGAAAGAACCAAGATCTTGGCCGGAGGCATACCCTCACGAATCAGCGACTGGGTGAGAGTCATCCTAGCTTTTGGTTTTGCGTGCTGCATTTCCGTCGAGCAGGGCAGATGGTAGTTTGTGCTTTGAGCACATGCAGAGGACCGTGTAAGTCAAAATACCTCAAAAGTCAAAATTATTTCATCTGATCAAATCGCCGGCGCGTCGTACAGGACCTACAACGCGGCATGTGATCGTGAACTTGCCTCCAAATAAATAATATTTTGTTTTTTGAAGCGTTGTAGGGTGAATTACGCCCTCGTTCACAAAGGACACTCTGACGCGGCTGTCGGACGGCGCTTTGCGGAAAATTTGTACAACGCTTTGACCTTTGGCGAGGGTCAACGTAACTGGCACCTCCTCGGTGCGGGGTCTGTTTCACCGGGGTGCTTTCCTTTGGTCCCCATCCTCTAGGTATCCAGAAAGTAAGCTTATCCTTGGCAGAATGACAATCGGATCACGAACGGTCCACATCTTGGTGTCGGTACATTCCTTCCGTGTTGAATTAGGAACAATGGATGGCTGGACGCCGGAGTCTATCGATCCAGCAAAGCGGCAGCACCGCCTTTTACCAGTCCACCTGCCCGTATAGGTGCCCCGACGCGCGCAATTTTTACATCTCCACACGCGTTCTAACCTTTTAGGACCACACAAACGAGCGGAAGTTTCCTGATGATATACTTCCAACCTGCGTCGGTTCACAAAGTCTTTTCAAAGGTCACAACGGCGGGCGCGCTTTGACTCGCAATATAGCTTCGTTAAATGGGTATAAATACGTCTCCCCCACCTGGGCGACACTCTATCCGCTGAATACCACTCCCCCAACTCGAACACTTCTATCCATTTTATTTCTCGTCTCCCTACAATGTCTCCCTCTGGTCTTATTTATCCAGACTCTCTGCGTCGGGCCACACCTACTAGCGGACCTGTCAATCGCTGTCTCTCCTCGACGCCAGATCCATACCCCACAATATACCCCGATCCCGAAGCGTCATACCCCTCTCTGGATCTCCACGTATACGACCACCATCCCGACTTGCGGAATTTTGTCCTTGATGAATATCCCTCCTATTACCCAACCTTGCCTCAGTCCCCTTCACTTTCTGGGTACCATATCGCTCCCCAACCCTCGCTGACTGAGTGGCTCGAAGATTTTACCGATGCCTGTGGTTTCCCAATCTCCACCCCCCTGGAGACACCGTCACTCCCAATCCTACCATTATTACATTCGCCTTCGCTTGAACCTTCTGATTATTCCCCTACTATTCCCCAGCCTTCAACCACAGAAGCGTACCAAGGACCCACCGATCCCTTCTCTGGTTTGCTCACAATGCAGCAGCAGACTGCCTTCTTCCCCGCGACGCCGACTCCCCCGACTCTCCCCCCTTCCCTAAACTCTCCCGACTCCGTCTTGTCTGACATTCAACCAGACACCGTCCATCAAGGGGATTATACAACGTCCGAATGGTATATTCCCGTCCACCATCCCAGCGGGACGTCGACTCTCCCAACTCTACCACCCCCTTCCCTAGACTCCCCCGACTCTGTCTTGTCCGACAATCAACCTGACGCTGTCCATCTATCTCCTGGGGGAGATTACCTCACGTCAGGTTGGCACGTTCCCGTCCACTATTTCGGTTCACAGATGCCCCCTGTGCACGTTGATCAATGCCACTTTGTGCACGAGTATGGCACTCAGCTGGGTGGCGCCGCAGTCGGGTGTGGGACGACCCTTCCTCCTTTCCAGATGCCGCATCCTTCGGTGGGGACCAGTAAGACGCCAAACACCAAAAAAGAGAGGAGGACAAGAGACCCCCAGCATGACACCCTCGGCCCAGTGCGACCAAAACAGAGGAGGATAAGAGACTCCCAACATGAAACTCCCGGCCCGGTGCAAAGAAAACAGAGGAGGAAAAGAGACCTCATGCATGGCGTACGTCTCTCCCTCATGTTCACCCAGATCCAAGCTAACGCTCTACACACAGACCGGGGAAAAATACCTCTGCGAACAATGCAATCTCATGGTGCTCTGTCGCCAACGGAGATCTCACGACAGGACGAACCACTCTGGAGAATTTTACGTTTGTCATATGTGTGTGGTCATGTACGGAAGGGGAATTGGGTGAGTCTGTTTTCAATCGTTGCACGATCTGTTTTCTGACGGACGACGACGCGGTCAGGATGAACAGAAAGGATAGCCTCAAAAGGCACATTTTCGGGCTTCAGGATCACCAAAAGTACGCCGAGCCTGCGAGCGACGATTCGTTGGGCCTCTTGCGTCCTCACAAACCTGACGAGTTCTTCGACGTGGAGGGACTCAGACGCATGATGCAAGTCATAGATAGCTACCATGATGCCCAGCAAAATCAGACTGGTACCAGCGCTCAAGCGCAGGCTTGATTGAGCCTTTTTTTAAATTTCTTTTATTTCAACTTTCCTTGAAACTTACCTTCATAATACATACTTTCCCTAATACAGTACATACGGAATCGACGACGACGAAGTGGACTTTACTAAACTATGCGACTAAACTATGTATCTATGATCTCAATGTTGAGCCTCTCTCACAGTAATATGAGTATGCCATGGTTTCTGAGACTGACAAGGCAGATCTTACCTTTCTGGGAATGCTTGGTCCCTTCGTGCCCGTACGAGATATGAGCTATCGAGTACGAGCGAATAAATAAAATGGTCAGGAGGACTCTCCCTCGTCGTCGTCGTGTCGCTGAGACGGTGGGTGCGACGTATGCACGCCGCCTTAGTGGGTGAGTGAGAAGGTGACTAGTACGATCTGCGTAAAGTGAGTGGGGACGTACCGATGCACCGTAGCTGTCGTCGTCGTCGCTGCGGTGCCAGGTGTACTATCGCGTGCCCGTGCCCACGACGGCGTCACCGCCGATGTGATGTGCACATTATGCCATGGCTGGCTTGCCCCAGGGTGTGTCTGAGGGAGGTGAGTGGCTGGGTGAGGAAACACACCGCATGGCACTATTTCATTCTTGATAATTTTTCTTATGTATGGTGACTGTATCCGGACTCGGTCGACTACGTTTGGGTATGAAAACCGCAATATACAGTATCTCATCGTCAGAAGTAATTTGTGTTGAGTGGACAGTTTCACATGTGCGGTACATTGTTTTTGTGTAAGCTTGTGATCGCCATGATGCGTATAGCATTAGCAGTGACCAAGGTGCCTAGACATTTTCCGTACGTTTGGATTGAAGGACTTGGAGAACATCTGGCTGACTGCATTCGTTGCAAGGAAAGGGCGGATGTGTGGGCGGAGACAAGTCAGATGTGGAGGTAGTCGGAAAGCTATTTTGGCCTCAGTTTCGAACAAAGCTTCAACCTTGCCAATCATGTGTATCATGACCCTCGGTCTGGTTCGATATCCCAACGTGTACATGGCGCTATCGGGTATGCGTACAATGCGTAGAATCACATGTCGCAAAAGACATTGTCAGGGTCATTACGATGGTAGCCGTGGTGCGGCATCGAGCTTGCATGGCCTGGCGCAGCAGTGACACGACGGCGGCAATATCGACTGTTCTCGTTCCCATCAACGCAAGATATCTGACGTGGAACCTCCTGGCAGACACACTTTGCGATGCAGCTCACGCCGGGCATACGTTGCATAGGCCATTGGATGGTCTCAGTCATTCCGGCACTTGTCGGTTTATGCTTCCTTGTTACGAGACTGCTCGCGTCGGCGGGAATAACGTCGTTCGACTCGGGGGTGGGAGCCTCGATTGTTGTATGGTCTGTTACTCTACTGTTCACTCTGACGGCGCACATCATCGCCGTCGAAGTATCGCAACGCCGAGGAGCTGCAGCGTTAGGGGCAAGGCTGATACCTCGCATTCGAGGATACTTGCCCGGAAATGTGGACATGCTATTTAACCTGGTGGGCAGGGCAGAAACGGACTACATAGGTCAGTCGTCCAAATTCAGTTTAGTTATAATTACCGCTGATGGGACCTCAGGTGAACCTATATTGGAGCAAATACATCTGCATGGACCTGTCCTCAACCTGCGATTCTTCTGGGAGGACTTCATGTTTACAACTGAACCTCAGATCGTCAAGGTAAGGGCTTCTAGAATGTATGTCGTCACCTTACCTTTGTGTTTCATTCCTAGACGATATTGGCAACTGACTTCAATAACTACGTCAAAGGTATGTATTGTATGCGCATGGTCTCCTGGGTTCAAATATAAACTTTTTTA
Source organism: Austroboletus novae-zelandiae (assembly GCA_038090275.1). Taxonomy (NCBI): domain Eukaryota; kingdom Fungi; phylum Basidiomycota; class Agaricomycetes; order Boletales; family Boletaceae; genus Austroboletus; species Austroboletus novae-zelandiae. The sequence continues at coordinate 10,199 of JBBPML010000054.1, read as the reverse complement.
TAGGAGACAAGTTTAAGGAAACAGCTGTCAGTGTGTTGGGAACGGGCGTATTCAACTCCGATGGTGAGTTTTCAGTCATCGAATTATCGTACATACTCTTATGAGCAACATAGGAGACACATGGAAGTGAGTTGACCTCCCTTCGAGGTGTCCTTTTCCAACAACTCGTTTAGATTCCATCGTTCTATGGCTCGCCCATTTTTCAATATCGACAAAATCAGCCATTTCGACATTTTTGATCGTCATGCCGAGACTGCTATTTCGCTGATGAAGGAACGGTTCCATGTTGGTCTTGCTGTGGATTTTCAAGTGCGTGAATCGACACCGTCTCCCTGGTGTTTTACTCATCTAGTGCATTAGGACGTCGTCTCTCGTTTCACGCTTGACTCTGCCACCGAATTCTTGTTTGGACATTGCGTTGATACGTTAGAAGCCGGATTACCTTACCCTTACAACGTTTCCGACCCTAGCGTGAGGCCCAAAGACACCAACAAAGCCTTGGACTTTGCAGCTGCTTTCAATGCGGCTCAGCATGTTCTCTCAAAACGGAATACCATCGGAGCGTCATGGCCACTTTTCGAAATCCTCCAGGACCCTACGCGGGAGCCAATGAAGGTTGTTGATACTTTTCTCGAGCCCATCTTGAAGGACGCGATCGCGAAACAGAAGGAGTCCCAAGGGATCCCGGATGTGGAAAAAGAATTTGATGACGAAACTCTGCTAGATTACTTGGTGCGACAGACGACAGGTGCGGAATAACATGACTTTATCTTCTCACCTTTCATAACGTGATGGTTTAGATATTAAGATTCTCAAAGATGAAACGCTCAACATCTTGTTGGCTGGTAGGGATACAGTGCGTGTGCTTTGGCCTCAGTCGAAAAGTAGGATCTCATGCACATTAGACCGCCTCGACTTTGACGTCTGCTATCTATTTCTTGGCCATGCACCCGGACATCTTGCGTCGTCTGAGAGAAGAAGTTATGGAAAAAGTTGGTCCTACGCGGCGCCCAAGTTATGATGATATTCGGGAGATGAAGTTCCTTCGGGCTGTGTTGAACGGTATGCATCAAAAGTGGTACCTTGAAGCTTTGAAGTATTGATTCACTTGCTGTAGAAACTTTGAGACTCTTCCCTGCCGTGTATGTCTGGGCCATAGCACTATTGTCTTCCGTTCGCTGATGCTTAACCTTTCTATTTCCACAAGTCCTTTTAATTTGCGGCAAGTTTATTCTTTCATCTTTGCTTGAACGAGTGCTGATCAAGTAACGCTGATTAGGGAGTGCGTCAAGGACACCACCTGGCAATCACCAGACCCGGATGCAAAGCCACTCTTCGTCCCCGCTGGAACCACGTAAGAGACTCGCGCCTTTTGCCAATCCGTTCATGACCAACGATCTCCCGAGTGTTACCTATTCCGTCCTGTTGATGCACCGGAGGACAGACCTCTGGGGCCCCGACGCGCTCGAATTCGATCCAGATCGGTTCCTCGACGATCGGCTACGCAAGTACCTCACCCCCAACCCGTTCATCTTCCTTCCTTTCAACGCCGGTCCACGCATCTGCCTGGGACAACAGGTGCGCGTGCCCCGTCCTGCGTCTTCTTTTTCTGTTCTGAAGAAGCTCACGGTGATCGTTCAGTTTGCGTACAACGAGATGTCGTTCATGCTCGTTCGTTTGTTGCAACATTTTTCGTCGGTCAGGTTGTCCCCCGAGTCGCTCGATCCTGCGTTCCGTCCTCCGGACGCGTGGGCGCGTGGACGAGGACGGCAGGCGATCGAGCGGTTTTATCCCCGGAACCACTTGACTTTGTATGCCAAGGTACGGATCGATGTTCTGCCCATGGAACGGGAATGAGTGACCTCCTTTGTTATTTATAGGGCGGTCTGTGGGTGAAGATGGAAAGCGTGGAAGCGTAGCGCGATGCCCGGAAAAAGGGACAGCGACTGAGTGGGATGGAAAATGACACTGTTTGTATATTTTCATGTCGGCGACAAGTAAGCATTTTGTCAAAGCTCGGCACATTATTCTTTAGCCTTCGTCACGATCGTTGCGGAGTTGGGTTTAAGCGGATGAAGCAGTGTACAGATCGGAGGTCATCCATTTACAAGGACACAAGTGAGAGTGTACAGGACGAAACGCTACCGACCGTTAAGATGTAGTCCAGTGCGGCGATGCAAATTCAATGGTCATTCAATACCACGAGAAAAGAGAAACCGCGGAAATGACATCCCCCGCACGCAGTCATGCTGTTCCGATACCCCACACCTCGAGCCCGACACACTCAAACGAGACCTCGCCCTTGGGCTTGACCACGCCGCTCCGCTCCTCTGGCGCCGGGACACACAGCGGCGGGTTCCTAAACGTTGGGCAGGGCGCCGAGGAGCCTTCCAAAAGGGACGCGTCGACGTAGAGGCCGTAATGGCCGTCCCTATCTGGCTGAGCATTTTACGTGAAACTGGCACTTTGAAAGAGACTCACCCGCCTCCAAAGGAGATGAATTCTGGCTCGCACAGGGCCACATACTCGTTTACGCCTGTCCAAGGGTACACCTCAAGCCGTCCCTGCCACTCCCCGTCCACCGGTGGTTGATATCGCCAGAGGAATCTACCCAATGGCCCTTGCTGAGAGGGAGACACCCGCAAAAAATACGACGGCTTACGATTCACCGGATCCGTAATACCCTCCCCTTTCCAGTTTGACGCCTTCACTCAGCCATGCTCCAAAGAGGGTATCACGCGTATCACGAATGACCAACAGGCTGCCTTTGGGTGGGTTCGGATGTGCACGCGTCGGTATCCGCGGTTCGCATCGTGAATAGAGTGTGTTGATCGATATCCCGTGTTGGTCAATCGAATACAGGAGCGTCCAGTGCCGCGGAAGCTTGGTCAACGCGGGCAGATGTGGTCGAATCTGCCGGTGAAAGAAAATAGATCAGCGACAAGGCAATGTTTGCGATCTGGCCGCGTACCAAGTCAGCCATATCTTCAGTGAGCACCCGAGCGGTTCCTTCCCATCGCCCAACGAGCGTGATGCCTTTCCCCTTGGCGTGCGCCGCCATCTTGGTACCAGCAGCGATCCCCAACCCGATCGGATCCACGAGACCGCGCTTCTCCTCTTGCTCGAGAGCCTCGGAGAATCCGCGGTCCCATGCACGATCACCTGCGAATCCTGGCGCGCCCGTAGGAGGTACATAAGCCGTCGACGCGAACGGCGACCCGTGTGAGAGCGTGCTGCTCGCGGCAGGGGAGAACCATGTGAATGTACTCGGTGCAGCAGACGGGGTCGGCGCCGCCGAGCGGGGACGCGAGGGCAACATCGATACGAAACTAGACGAGATACGCGATAGAGTCGCGCTTTTGGAGTGCAACGACGAGGTGGACGGAGATGACGATGGAGGTGGAGGAGATCCAGAGGCAGGCAGCGATATCGTCGATCCGGTCAGTATTGACTCGGAAGGCGGGGATGCGCTCCCGCTCAGACGCGGTGGAAGTGGGATGCGACTAGGGGCGACTCTGACACTCCCTCCGCGACCTACGCGGATGAGTTTGGGATTGCTCATCTCCGATGCGAGCGCCTCAGCAAGCGCGTCGTCTGTGGTCGTGGGTATCGGGATCGGGATGGGAGCCACGTGGGCCACCGAAGAGGGCGGTGGAGGGGAGGGCGGATTCGACGTGGCGTTGGTATGGACAAAGTACATGGGGTCGTCCTGGTGCTCGAGCAACTCTTCGAGAACCTCCTTTCGTTGACGTTCTGCGGCGGTCTTGGCGGTAGACGTAAACTGATCAAAATAGACCAGCGAGAGATTGTTTGGATCTGGGGACGTGGGGTGGGGCTCGGGAGTAGCACTCCAAGTGGCATCGAGGTCATGCGAGAGCGGGTCCTTCGAAGGTGGGACGGACACAAATGCACCAAAGTCGGAGTCTTGGGTCAACTTCCGTGGACGGGGCTTGAGATCGAGAGACTGCACCGCAGTCGTGGAGGTTGGGGTAGCGGGCGGAGTGGCGGGCGAGAAGAGAGTTGCGAAACGATCAATGTCAGCTTCACTGAGTCCGCATTCCGGCGAAGAGATCGGAAAATGCTGAGACGACTGCTTGGGCATCTGCAAGAGGTAAACGAGCGACGCTTCAACCTAAACTGATGCGTACTTTTGGGCACGACTCGGATCCAGAAATGCGGGCTGGACAGACCAACGAGTTAGCAACATCGCAACTAGACACTGAGCAACAGCGCACGATATGGCAAGTGCTACAAGAACTCGAACGCTCTCGTCGCGTCTCAAGTAGTAACCCCGGGCACAGCCACGCCACCTTCAAGACGCATTTGGAGCTAAAGCTACAGACCCGTGACCTGTTTGTTTTACTGGTATATTTATTCGTTGCCGTTTGGCCCTTGGACAAAAGAGAGGCGCCAACTTAAAATTAACCGGAGTTTGGGCTGGCGAGTCGGAATTTTCTTCATCTCGAATGGGATCGGGACCCATCCTCGCAGTGGACTCCAACGCCAAAGGCCAACTCGGATCCTGGTCACCAGACTATGCTACCATGCGAATGTCACCGCCATGTTCGTGGCTTTTCCATGGGCCTGCCACTGGCAATGGCAAATGGCAGTCGTGGCATTGTCTCACGCTTTCATCTGGGTTGCCGCGACGGTGTTGACCCAAATCCAACAACTCAACAATGTTTCTCGAACGATGGCACTGTTTATCTCCGAGTTCTACAAGGGACGTGAATCGGCATGTATGCTGTGATGAACGAATTTCGTGGGTCATGCTACCAGAAAAAGATCGTACCCTCGGATGGCCCGGGTCAAGGAAATGGGGCACCACTGTTTACTATGCGCGTGTCCCCACTCATGGGGGTATGTGCGGGTCCGTAGAACCGTACCTGATACCAGGTCGAAAACTGGAGTGCACACGAGTTTATACACAAGTGACCAACTGATGGAGAACGAGCGACTAGTCTATACTAACACCTCCACTAACTTCGGCACATTCTTAAAAGACACAATTCTACATATATTGAAGCTGAAATGAGTGAGATAGCTGAAATGGGGGAGTCACGCAGAGTTGTCACTCTCGCGTCACCTGCCGAATGGTGCCGTAGCTGAGTTTGAAATCTGGACAAGTTGTGCCGAGCTACTGAGACAAAGCCTTACTGGCGTGGAACTCGGATGAGGCTACTTCGTGTTCGCAGGTCGACCGATCGAAGCAGCCAATGTTGGGGGAAGCATCGTGCAACCTCTGACCCGACTTATGAATCACACATACAGGCAGGCCTTGCAAACGGTCTCTACAAGCCTGTGTCCCAGATTGCATCACTGGATAGACAGCCTAACCACAACAACTACTATAATCACTAGTTACACTTTGTTAAATATACTGTATATATAATGCGTTCACCATAACTCTCAATGCCATGCCGAGCAGGGTCTGATTTCGGTGTGTGTGACCCTCCGTGACTGTCCGTGACATTTTGTGACTGCTGAACTCACTGGGAGTGCCAAAGTTAGTGGAGGTGTTAGTACTAACACAGCCAAAGTTCGAACACAGTCGAGAGTACTGAACTGCACTGATATGAATGTGCAGGGTGTGCCAATGAAGAAAGGTTGACGAGGTAGGCAGCATCATCATAGAACCATGTCGTCTCATTTTCGATCGAATCTTCTCCAACTTTGGCAGTCAAGAATCAAAGATTTGTTCAAAAAGTTAGTGATCAGTAAACATAATGGACCCAAACGTTGTCAAAAGGCATCCAGTGCCAGGTGGAAAGAAACTGTGGAATACTGCCCAGTCCTTCTAGAACTTCCACTCTACATCATACCATAACGTGTCTCCACTTCCCTTGGTGTACAAAGTGCCTTAGCCTTGCTATATATGAGCACTGCCTGGTCGCTCTCATATATTGTCGACATTCAGCATAGAAAAACATGAGCCACTAGTGATCCACCAAGAAAACATGAGTGAGCTTACGGAATGACAGTTCTTCGAGCATGCGTTCCGACGTCTCAGGTATCATAAAGTAAACAAAAATGACCTGAAAGGCATCCAACACACAGTAGCTGAACATATTAAGAGTAACCTTTTTCCATGAAATGAGAGGAAGAGGGAATTTTACACGATATACCATTTCCAACCTTTTTCGTATCGCCATGTTTCATCAGAATCACAAAACATGGCAAAAAGCAGCCAAATTGGACATACCTGCAACTTCCATTCCAATAAGATTCATGAGCATATCAATGAATGTCGCAACACAGGAATACCAATGGTAGACAGAAAAACTCTTGGCTTGAACATGGAACGGGAAAAGCTCGGTTATGAAAACTATTAATGCCCAATATGTCAGATGGCAAAATGTGATGAAATGATGCATTTGGGCTCACTGTAGATAATGATCACAAATACCAAGTAGAAAGTGGGAATATACAAAAAGATGAGACTGCAGGTCATTTGGTGAGAAGAGAAAGAAACAGAAATGGCATGTATAAACCCACACTAGCATCAATTGAGCAGAAATTTTGCTTTGAGAGAGCGAGTATTCTGCACTCACTACTGTCCAAAGAGTGAAAACGACAAAGATGGAGACTGTGCTTGTCTGCAGAAAGTCAGCTGGAAGTACCGATCTATGATCATAGACTTACTAAAAAGACCTTCCTTCGAGGGTATTGAGGCACTATAAATGCATCAACAATAGTGACATGAAGCCCCAAGAAACTCTGAAAATGTTGAAGATATTTTTCATCCAATTATCATGAATACCAATGCTATCAAGGACCAGGGAAATGAAGTATCTGTCAACATAATGAGCAGAGTGCCCAACAAACATAAACTAGCCCCACGCAATTAAACCAATTCTGCTCCAACTCCTGGAAAACCCTAGGAAAATTGTAATGGTAAGTTGCCTTTTCATCCCTGGCATTGAAAATAACTCTTTCCACTCCATATTGTCAATCCTCTGTTCCACTGCCAGAGTCTCTGCAATCTGGGTATACTCCGCTTTGACGAATTCCAAATCTTTATCTCCCTCCACATGATATTTAACGAGAATAGAGTGGGCCTTGGCTCCTCTTCCTTTTGATATGAGCCAGTGAGGAGACTCTGGAATGAACCAGATAAAGATAACTTGAAGTAGACTTAGCACTCCTTGGAGGAATGATGGGATTCTCCACTCCCAGTCGTTCATCATAGTATATGTTGCTAGGATTACTCCAGCGGCGGCCACAGTACCTAAGATGAAAATCAGCTAAAGTACAATTTCTCATACATGATCATGACTTCAACTTATCAAGATCATAAGTGCTCATCAAGAGACAGCCCAGAACTATTCTCTCATTGGGATGTGCCAGTTCTTGGAACATGCCACAAGTCAGTGGTTAATGAACAGCCGAAATTGTTGACACACCTCCAATCAACAAAGTGGCAGCTATGGTGCTAAAAAAACCACCAAATCCAATGAAAACTCAAGAAATGATGAACATTGTGGCTATAGGGAAGGTGAAATAGCTGTAGAGTTTTGAGGCCATTAATCACGTACCATTTAATGAAGATCCTTGTAAAGCAGCCCCAATAATCGAAATCATGCTTCCGACGAGTATCGAGAATCACCTTCCCATCTTATCAACAACAAAGGGCACAAAGGGAATAGCTGCAATAAAACCAAGAGAATATGCTCCGACCATGAAACTTAGCAAGGCAGAACAAGGATGATGGAAGTCTACCATGCAAGTGATCAAGTACTTTTCATAAACTAAATGGAAACCTTACACTCAAACAACGAGTGTACAGATTGTAAACCATTTATCATGGACGCATCAAAACTTTCCCATGTCAATAATTTGCTATCACGGCACACAAATGCACTTACCCAGTCATCATTTCTACAGTGAGGCAAGCTGGAAACATTGTAAGATATAAGAGCCAGAGTTTTGGCTTGTTGTACCACGGAATTCTGTCTTGCCATGCAAGATAAGAGACAATACTGCTGTTACTTCCTGCATGAGCATATCCAGCAGGCTGCCTCTGCGAATCCATTCAAAAAAGTGATGTAAAGATCCCAAGGAAGGCTAGGATATCCAACCTAATATGTCTCTCCACACTAAATGTTGATGGGGAACGTGGGGAGGTCATGGTTAAATGCTGAACTCGGAGATACCCAAATAGTATGTCTTCTAGACAACAGAGATAGTAATACACATGAAGCACAGGCAAATAGAGACAAATCTGGACCACAGTTCCTGTGATAAGCATATGCTGCCCATCTAAGGTTGATTTGTTCTCAGGGGTGCCAGTGGGTCGAAGCTCCTGCAGAAGAAATTTACTTTTTGGAGAGCTCCCTTTCGGATGAGTCAGTTCAGTGTGCTCAACTGATACATAGCATTCTGAAGAAGCAAACGACATGAAAGTAGTTTATCCGACCTCGGTCAGTGGTTTATTGGGAATGCAGGATATTCCAATGGCGCAGAGGCAAGAGGGAATAGGGCTTAGGTGGGAGACTCACCAAGCAGTAGAGCGGTTTGCTAACAGAGAGATAGTAGAGCAAGGGAAGAGAGATATTCCTGAGCTCGAAGATGGGGGACAAGAGTAAGTGTCTTGTTTCTCTCCTGGGTCTATCCCCAGGGTTTATATAGCTACACAAGTGTTTGTACATGCTGTGGAGCTCTCTATGTATGGATATCTCATGGAAACATCAAGAAACCCATGGAATAAGTGATGTGGAGTGAGAAATGCTTAGAAAGCTGAAATGCGGCCAAAACACAATTTAGTGGACACATAAACTCATGCCTCTTGCAGCCCAGTGCATATAAGACCAAATAAATGAGCCAAACTACCATAAGAAGGTGAAACTTCTGTAATAGGTCACTATGGTGTAATTTGTGAGTAATAAGGGAAGTGTACTCAATACAAAGGGCTAGACAGTGTGTAACACATGTCAAGGACCCTTGTAGACACATGGTTACAGATATAAATGAATACCATGGTCTTACCACATCTTACTACAAGCGTAGTAGACTTTGTGTTGTATCAAAGCCTAATAAGTTAGGACTTTAATTTCAACACTCCTCCTCACTTTCTTGTTATGAATGGGAGTATGGATGAAGTGTCAGGGACTTCCTACCACTCTGGTACTTGTCTCTGCCTAGATTCTTCATGAAGATGTCAGCAAATTGCTGAACAGTTGGAACGTAATAAAGCTTGATTTCATCAAACCCTATAGCTTCACGTATATAGTGTTCAGGAATGCAAACATGCTTGGTTCGTCCTTCCTGGGCAGGGTTTGAAGCTAGAAACATTGACCCTTGGTTGTCAACACATAGAGGAAAAGGACCGTGTTTGAAGTGTAACTCTCCAAGTAGGTTGTGAATCCATTGGAGTTGTTTAGCACACTCGGTCATTCCACAGTATTCTGCTTCAGTAGAGGATAGATGTACTCTCCTTTGTTGTCTAGAAATCCATGAGACAATACCATTTGCTAAGAAAATGGCATAATCAGTGGTGGATTGAGATGTCTCAATGTCACCAGCCCAGTCAGTATCAGAGTAGGCACAAATGCCATTCTCTGATCCAGTCACAGTATATGTAATGCAGAGGTTCTTTGATGAAGATAAATAGCGCACAATGTAGAGCATCTTCTGCAAATGTTCCTCTGAGGGGTTAGAGGAGAATTGCGACATCTTGATCACTGAGAAGGCAAGATCTGGTCTGGTCCCAAGCATAATGTATAACAGTGATCCAATGACCGACTGATAACGACTTTGAAGGTCTGCACGTCCCTGATCTAAATTTGGGCTAGGATTGTATCCTGTTGGCAGAGGTGTAGTAACTGGTTTACAGTTCTCTAGATCAAATCTTTCAATCACTTTCTCTGCATAGCAGATTTGATCTAGGACTAAGGATTGCTTCTTGCGATCTCTGGTAATCCTCATACCAAGATATTCAGTAGCTTCTCCTAGATCATGAGATTCCCATCGTTTCATAAATTGCTTCTTGTTACGATTCACTTATACCCCTACTCTTTTCCCTTCGCTCTTACTCTAGTTTCTCTACAGACACTGCTCTCGCTGTTCGAGTCCTGCCAGAGCCACTTTATTACTCCCCCTTTTCCTTATCATCACTTACATATTTAGCGTGACTCATCCGCAGTATCCGCAGCTGTACTATTATTGTCATCTCTGACTCGTCTCCCTTCGTCGCGATTCCA